>VDFB02197408.1:24552-195188 GCA_007258455.2 Sequoia sempervirens | reverse complement strand
CAACCTCCTGCAACAGGAAAGATTTAGCCAACTGAGCTAGGGCCCCAACCCCAATTTGTTTATTTTTAGTTCATAGTGGAAAACCTGTTCTATTTTTAAATGGTAAACATTTACTTGTAAAGTGATCCTTTGGCATGTAAATAGCTTGAGATCAGCAAATAGAGTAAACGACATTATTTGTCATTAAATGTAACTGTTTAGTTTGCAATAGTATTATGTTGATAAAAATGGTGGTTATTCTCTTACAAACAACATTGTTTTGTTGAAAGTTATCTTTCTAGCTAAAAACAACCTTGCTCAATAAACTGTTAAGTCAAAAACAACTTGCTTTATAACTATTTAGTAGAAAACAGTATTTGTTCTATTTAAACAATGAATGAACATATGTAAAAAAATAGTTTTTATAACTATTTAGTAGGAAACAATACTTGTTTTGTTTAAACAATGAATGTACATATGTAAACAACTTGTTTTATAACTGTTTAGTAGGAAACAATACTTGTTCTACTTAAACAATGAATGCCCATATATAAACAACTTGCTTTATGATTATTTAGTAGGAAACAATACTTGTTTTGTTTAAACAATGAATGTTCTTATGTAAACAACAATGTTATAGTATCACAGTTGTCAGAATGCAATAACAGTATGTGTGAAACTGTTAGCATAGACTTGTTCTGATTCTTTATTTTTGAGAAAGAAACATCAAATGGAATACTATTTTAAGATTGCAATATGAATTAATGATTATTTCAGAATGTGTGCACAAATTTTAACATAAGTAGGCACATATATGTGTATGCACATAGACTTCATCTATGTATATACACATACTTGTGACATACCTTCTTTTATTTTTAGTACATTTTTAAAAGGAAAATGCTTATGATGAAAAGTAGAAAATAGTCATAAGAATGATATGACTGATTGTTGAATTACTTTATAAATCATAAATCTGATTTATGTTTAGAGAGTAAACTAGTTTTCTTATTTTTCTTTGAAGACATTTGTGAAAGAATATTTTAATACTTGACATAATAGTGACACCTTAGTTGACTAGAGCACATCAGGGTAGATGCTGCTAGAGGGTAGATAGTCATTATGAGCTGTATAGTAGAAAGTTACCTTCCAAGATGGGTGCCGAAATGGAGTTCAAAGAGTATAGGTTTGCTTTACCAAAACCTATTGTTTTTTGTTGTTGCGACGCATTTATTATGCTTGGCCAAGCAATATAGCTCATTATGTATGTATGAACTTTGTGAATTCACTCTTTTCCATTCCTAACATAGATCTTCCATTTTCTTTTCTAAGTAGATAGAAATTGCATGTTGATGTATGGGAACACACTAGATTTCACCTTGCGGATTGTTCTCTTGCAAAAATTTTATTGCAAGGTCGAGCATTCTTCAAGTCGAAAGAATACTGGGGAAGCATAAGTTTCGTGGTTGGGCGATAAAGTGCTTCAACCATGTTCTCGTTGACCAGTAGAGGTAAGCGTCCAAGAAGAACCTTAGTTGTTCACAAGACTATTATAGTCTAATATGTAACTTGATGTAAAGTTTACAATGTAATGAATTTGTGGCCTTAGGAGCCAAGTCAAACCTGATATTGTAATTTGACTTTTGAAGTGAATATATGAATCTTTGACTCATTTTAAATGGACATGTGTAGCTATGATTGACTTTAACCACTAGTTATTTCTTTTTAATTTGGAGTATATTCATGTGTCATTTACAATAATATTAATTAAGTAATAATTTGAATGGGTTATTACATTTGGTATCAGAGCTTAGGGTTCAACTCTACACCTTTTGAGTCTACCATAGTTGACTAGGGGTAGTTGACCCTTGACCCAAAATTTGGATGTCCTAAGAATTGACCAAACTTGAATTGAATGCAGGAATGAGAAGGTCAAAGGCAAGACGAAGGAAATGGAAAACTATTAGAACCTCACATAAGAATAACGTAAAGGAAGGAAACACCAAGACGAAGGTTCAATCAAAAAATCCTGATGATGAAACTCTAACTCAGGCTCTTACATGACTCAAGCTAGAGAGAGGCTTGAATATTGAGGAGAAGCGAACACCTAAAATCAAAAAGCTTTCTACAATTTAGGACTAGCCTCTAGGGTTTGTACCCAATGCACCCTTGTTGACTAAAGAGGAAAAGGAGAGCCTGCATGCTCAACCATCCTCTTCTATAAAGTTTGATGTAAATTCAGATGAGGACCCTGAGGAATGTCCTCTTTTTTATTCCAAGAAATCAGAATGATGTAACAATAAGCCTATTGTAAATAAGGGTCTATTGACTCACCTTAAATATAAATAAAATCAAATGATATTTTTTTGGTGTGTTCAATGAAGGACTCTAAAATGTGTGTGTTATGCATGAATGTGTATGTCTTCTAGAATGAGGGATGTATGCATGTGAGAAATTATGTGATGTAGCATAAGAATGATTATTCATAAAACCTTGTGTTGAGATGCAATAAATGTGAATGTGATGCAGGATAAGTGTGGGATGTCATGGTGACCACTAGGAAAGACAAGGGTGGTAGTGGTTATGATAACAAACTAAACAAGAGGCTAGAGAAAATTCTAGAGCTTTTGAATCAGCAAGAGTCTCACATGGATCATATAGAGAAAGAAGTCTGAGTGGCATGAGAGTACCAGGACCATAGGAATGTAGAAGGAAATCAAGGAGAAGGTGGTCTAGGGGCAAGTCCTTGAGGAAAAATTGAAGAAGAACTTGGGAAAGACCTAAAAAGAGTAGCACTGCCCAAGTTCGATGGTAAGGCTATCCGAGTAGGAGCTAAGGCTTGGATTATAGAAACAAAAAAAAACTTTGGGCTCTGTAACCTTTCTAAACAAACTAAGGCAACATGGGCTACATATCATCTCTTAGGTGAAGCAACAACTTGGTGGGATAATGAGAAGTTAGAATGAAATATTTAGCTTACTGAGATCACTTGGGAACTCTTCCTCCAAGATTTTAGGAAGAGATGGTTACCGCAACTTTTCTTTGACAAGAAAGTGACGAAATTTTAGAACTTAACCCATGGAAATATGATTGTGATTCAATAGTGGGAAAAGTTCCCCAACCTATTGAAATATGTGCCCTAGTATCAGGGACATGAATGGTTCCACATCCAAAAAATTATAATGGGACTTAGACCTCACATAGGAGTTGAAGTGGATATGCACAAACCTCAAACCATGAATGAAGTCTTCCAAAAAGCCACCAAACAGGAACAAGAACTGCAACAACTATCCAATCTTCACAGCAACTCAAATTCTAAGTTGTGGTATGGGAAGAAGAAATTTCATAAGGGAAACAAGAGCCATTAGATCCATAATCTCAAGAGGGAAGAGAATTGTAGGAGAAGAGTGAAGATGGTAATGGTGGAAAGAACAAGAAATCAAAAAAGGGTAAGGGTAAGGATGACCATAAGCAGAAGAGCTTTAGAGAGGACAAGCCAGGAGGATGCAAAGGGTCTCAAGATGGATGTTATACTTGTGGAGGCGACCATTATGTCTCAAATTTTCCTCAACGATTGAAGTCACAAAAGGAAGGAAGCTACTAGCAAACTCAACATCACCAGATCCACGTTGCAGTAGATAACAGACAGGAAAAGTATTAGGCTTCACCAATTCAGCTAATGGGTAAGCTCTATGTCCAATTTTTTTCTATCCTAATTGATACTAGAGCTACTAAATGTTTTATAGATCCTAGAATAATATCCAAGATACCAATTATACCTGGATACATGGAAAATTCATGGACAGTCCAATATGGTAATCGAGCAGAGTGGAGGGTAGATACCTATCTCTTTTGTAGTGAGTTAGAGCTTCCAACCTTTCAAACTCAGGTCAACTTGTATGTGGAATAAATTGGTTAACCGAGCATAAGGATATAGTGAATTGTGAGGATAAGGTGGTCAACTGTCTAGATGATTATGGAAACCCAATTGAGGTATGTGGAATGAAAGACCCTTAGATATTAGATATATTTTTGCGATGCAACTCAAGAAGGCTCGTCTAAAGGGGTGTGCAACTTATGCAGTGCATGTTAGTAATCCTAACAGCAAGGAGTTGTATTTATATGACTATCCTATTCTCAAGGAGTTCCAAGATGTATTCCTTGATGAACTTATGGAGTTTCCTCCGAAGCGAGAATTCAATTTTTCTATCGAACTAGTTCTAGGAGCTAAGCCTCAATCCAAGGCACCTTATCAGATGATGACTATAAAATCCTATGAGTTGAAGGCCCAGTTAATGGAATTGTTGGATAAGGGACTTATAAGACCTAGTGTGTCTCCTTGGGGAGCACTAGTTATTTTTGTGAAAAATAAGGATGGAACTTTGCATCTATGTATAGATTATCGGATGTTGAACAAAGTTACCATCAAGAACCGGTATCCACTTATGAGGATTGATGAACTATTTGATCAAATGAAGGGAGTGACAGTGTTCTCCAAAATTGATCTCAGGTTAGGGTACCATCAATTAAGAAATAAGGAAGAAGACATTCCAAAGACTGCATTTAGAACTCAGTATGGACATTATGAGTTCATAGTGGTACCTTTTGGTTTAACTAATGCACTGACAACCTTTATGAACCTCATGAATAGTGTATTCAGAGACTGCTTGGATGAATTTGTTTTTATTTTCATTGACGAAATTCTAGTATACTTAAAGACTGTTGAAGAGCATTATAGACACTAAGGATAGTTTTTTCGCGATTGGGAGAAAGGAAACTCTTTGGGAAGTTGTCCAAGTTTTCATTCTATAGGACGTAGTGCACTATTTGGGCCATATCATTTCAGCTGAAGGAGTCTCTATAGGCCCTAAGAAGATCAAAGCAATCTTTGAATGGCTAGTGCCTCAGAATGTGTCAGAAGTTCGTAGCTTCACGGGCCTCACAGGATACTATAGGAAGATTGTGCAAGGGTTCTCCTAGATTGCATCACCTATTACCTCACTCCAAAGGAAGGGAATGTGGTTTGAATGGATTGAGAAATGTGAGTAGGCATTCCAACTTCTGAAGGAGAGAATCACAATAGCACCAGTGCCAACTATCCATGATCCTAATGGGAGATTCACAGTAATCACAAATGCTTTAGGAGAGAGATTGGGAGTAGTATTAATGTAAGATGAACAAGTGGTAGCATATAAATCAAGGAAGCTCAAGCAACACGAAATGAACTACACACCTCATGATTTAGAATTAGCATCCATAGTTCATGCCTTATAGATGTGGAGGCATTATCTTTTTGGAAATCCATTTGAACTCAAGATAGACCACTTAGGATTGAGATACATATTTACCCAGCCAAATCTTAATGCGCGGCAAAGAAGGTGGTTGGAATTCCTTAGCGAGTATGACTTTGGAATTGAATATATAAAAGGGAAAGAGAATAGAGTGGTTGACGCTCTTAGTAGATGAAGGAATATGACAGCCATGATCTCAACAAGGTCTAACTTGAGACAGTAGGTAATTTAGAATCTACTAGAGGATGAGCACTATAAGAGAGTGAAGAGCGCCCTAGCAATAAATCCTTTGGATAATCAGTTCGATGGGTATGAGATTGAATCAGATGGTATTTTGAGATACTAGAGAAGAATGTATATTCTTGACTCTAGAGAGCTGAGAAAGTTGATTTTACAAGAATTTCATAATGCACCTTATTTGGGACACCTCATAGTATCCAAAATGATCCTGGAGTTGAAGACTCTATATTTTTGGCCTAAACTCAAGAAGGATGTAGTGGAGTACATAGCCAGATTCTTGGAGTACAAGCGAGTCAAGGCTGAGCATGCACATCCAGCCAAGTTATTGTATCCTCATGACATAATTAAGTATAAATGGTAGGTGATCAGCATGGATTTTGTACATGGGTTGCCATTGAGCAAGAATAAGCATGATGTTATCTTGGTCATGATTGATAAGTTGACCAAGGTTGTGCACTTCATTCCGAGAAACCTTGAGGATGGATTGATGACCCTAGCTAAGAAATTTGTCCAGGAGATCTTTCACTTACATGGAGTGCTAGAGACTATCATTTAAGATAGGGACACATGGATGACCTCAAGGTTTTGGATGACCTTGAATGATGCATTAGGGACCAAACTGAATTTCAGCTTAGATTATCATCCTCAAACTGATGGGAAAACAGAGAGGGTGGATCAGGTAGTCAAAGACATCCTCCAAATGTATTGTATGGACTAATAGTATAAGTGGGAAGAATATTTTCCTTTGGTAGAGTTTTCTTACAACAACTCCTATTATACATCCTTAGGCATGGCATCATTTGAAGCCTTGTATGGGAAAAAGTGTCATACCCCCATTAGTTGAGATAAATTAGAGGACAAGATCATAGTAGGATGTAAAATTCTTAAGGAAATGGAAGAACAAATGAGGGTCATTAAGATCAGATTGAAAGAGGCAATAGACCGACAAAAGAGTTATGCCAACAAGAACCAAACTCTTAAATAGTTCACAATAAGGGATAAAATTTTCTTGAGAGTTAAACCTCATAAAAGTTCTATTCTTTTTGGAAAGTCTTCCAAGTTGGCCCCAAGATATGTGCGACCGTTTGAAGTCTTGGAAGTGATTAACCTAGTTTCTTATAGACTAGCTCTACCACTTTCTTTGGCTCGACTTCATAATGTGTTTCATGTTTCATTGCTTAAGCCATATAATCCTGATGTGATTCATGTACTTGATTGGCAATCCTTACAAGTACAAAATCCAGGAGTGGTGCTAGTGGAGCCCATTAGAATCCTGGATAGACACAACGTTAAGTTGCGGAGTAGATATATTGCTCAAGTTAAGGTCCAATGGGACCAGTACTCATAGGACAGTGCTACTTGGGAGGATGCAAAAGAAAGAGAACACTCTTTTCCACATTTTATTTCTTGAAAAAGAAACTCAATAATTTTGTTTGAATTTTTTGGATTGAGATACTATGATATTTCATGCTTTAAAATTTTGATATTGAAATAGACATATTTTTGATGTGATGTTGAAATAGACATATATTTTTGATGTGATGTTGAAATAGACATATATATATTTGATGTGATGTTGAAATAGACATTTTTTTTTATGTGATGTTGAAATAAACATGTATGTTCAAAATTTGATATGATGTTCTTTTATTTTGAATTACTAGACATCAAGACAATGTCTCTTCCAAGATGGGAAGGATGTCATAACCCAATTTTATTGCATATTTATTATAATATGATAAATTGAATTATTGAAGAAATTCAATTAAATATTAAATGAAGATTTTAAAATTTTTGAAAATTGAATGAAAGAAGTTGACTGATGTTGACTTTGCAAACTTTTAGAAATTATTTTATATGTTACCAAGAATTGAATGTTACTGATCAATTTGCAAGTACAAGTGTGTGTAGTTATAGGGTGATAGGTTGAAGGATGAGAACACAGTTGAAGTAGGATTGTTTAGCAAGATCAAACAGTAAGCCAGTTGGAATCTGGGTGCACACACCACAAATGGCATGATGACTTGCATTTGAACTAATTTGCATATATAAGAGAATGTAATTTCCTAACTTGAATTGTTATAGTGCTTGAAAATGAATGGCTTGTAGATTAAATTGTCTATTCAAAGTCTATGTTTTGAAGGAAATGAAAGCAAGTATTGTAAAGAAAATTATTTTCTTAGTGTAGATATATATATGTATATACATATATATATAGATGCTCGAAATGAAAATTCAATTTCCTTACTTTAAATGATAGTGTATGGAACTTATAAGCCATTCCAAACAAACAACTTCTATATGAATGAATATATAAATATACATACATATATATGTGTGTGTGTGTGTGTGTGTGTGTGTGTGTGTGTGTGTGTATGTAAATAAATACAAAAACATACATATATAGATAAATATATATACATTATTCGAATACAAGGTAAATGTTAATGAAATCATTTAAATACATATAGATATATAAATATATGCATATATATATATTACATATATATATATATATATATATATATATACATACATATGTATACATATTCAAATTCATATTGAATTCAAAGTTGATAACCGATATATTCTAAATCAGACTGTTGAAATTAATGAAAAATCACAAGGAAAATCCACAAAGGATGTGGACTGCCACAATCTTAATGACAATATTTGAACCTAGAAGTGGCTGGCAGCATGGCAATAATGTCATCACCTAGAAACATGCAAATATAGTGTTGTTTCCATTTTGAAAGAGAACCAGGGCAAAAAAGTAGAGGAGAAGAAAGAAATTTGGGGATTCGAAAGGAAAAGATCAAAGGATGAACTTGAGACTGGAAAAATCTGAGGAAAACGTCACCAAAGTTCGATTTGGAGGTAAATTGATCTCCTTATTTTGCATAGACATAGCTTTATTTCTATTATTGAATCATGCTTGAAGTTTTTCTTCATTTTAATCAAGTGTTATCTTAGCATCATACAAATGTGGGGTGATTTTTTGTATTTGAATCGGCTTTGAAGCTGAATGTATGAAGATATTGTTTACCACCTCATGGAGGGTGCATGGCCTATGGCTTGTGTAGTATGGAAACTGTCAAAACTTAGAGCCTTCATGACTATTATATAGAGCCAGGCTGAGGCCAAGAGAGCCTCCAATGGCTCTAACTTTATCCTTATGTTGCATGATGATGCTTAGCCTTATGTAGGCTATTGGAATTTGTTCTGATTGATTGTGTGTTTGTAAATATTATTCCTTGAAAAGGATCGATTTGCGATCCTGTGGGAAGGGTATATTTTTCTGTATTTTATTTGTATTGTTTCTAATGCTCATTGTCAATGGGTCGATAATAGTAATAGGGCTTGAAAAAATGCTCGTAGAGCTTTGCATATGTGTATATTGTCATTTATTGGGAATCCAACCTTGTTCGATAGGAACAATGGAATAGTTTCAAAGTTAGAGAACCACCAAGCCTTGCTTGGTCTAATTTAAAGATCGAAGGGCTGACTCCTGAATGTGTAAATGGTACAGACGTAAGTCTACATGTTGGATATTACTGCATGCAATGTATAAAACAGTAAGCCCGCATGGGAAATTTCAAATATATCTTTGATGCCTAGAAAGAAGAAACGCAACCATTGAGATTGGTTGATCCAGAGCAATCATAGTTTGTTTGTTGCAGCCTGAAAAGGAAAGAGTATTGTTTGAACTTGAAACTTCTATGCCTTCTTTGACTGAAATATTTACTCAAGTATTTAATTGACAAACATGTCGGACATAGTTTTCTTTATAATATTAAAGTTACTCATCAAATTTCCAGTGATGAAAGTGTTCAAGAATCTGAATAATAGACATTTTGTCCTTATGTATGAAATTGGGCTATTTGATTTCTTTATTTTCAGTTCATAGTGGAAAACCCGTTTTGTTTCTAAATGGTGAACATTTACTTGTAAAGTGATCCTTTAGCATGTAAACAACTTGAGATCAACAAACTAAGTAAATGACATTATTTGTCTTTAAATGTAACTGTTTGGTTTGAAACATTATTATGTTAATGAAAATGGCGGTTATTCTTTTGCAAACGACATTGTTTTGTTGAAATTTATCTTTGTAGCTAAAACCAACCTTGCTCAATAAACTGTTTAGTCAGAAACAACTTGCTTTATGACTGTTTATTAGGAAACAATACTTGTTTTGTTTAAATAATGAATGAACATATGTAAACATCTTGTTTTATAACTGTTTAGTAAGAAATAGTACTTGTTCTATTTAAACAATGAATTTACATATATAAACAACTTGTTTTATAATGGTTTAGTAGGAAACAATACTTGTTATGCTTAAACAATGAATGTTCATATGTAAACATCTTGCTTTATGTCTGTTTAGTAGGAAACATTACTTGTTCTATTTAAACAATGAATGTTCTTATGTAAACAACAATGTTAGAGTATCATTGTTGTCAAAATGTAATAACAGTATGTGTGAAACTGTTAGCATGGACTTGTTCTAATTCTTTATTTTTGACAAAAAAATGACAAATGTAATACTATTTTAAGATTGCAATATGAATTAATGATTATTTTAGAATGTATGCACAAATTTTAACATAAGTAGGCACATATATGGGTATGCATATAGGCTTCATCTATGTGCATACATAGAATTGTGACATACCTTCTTTTGTTTTTAGTACATTTTTAAAAGGAAAATACTTATGATGAAAAGTAGAAAATAGTCATAAGAATGATATGATTGATTGTTGAATTACTCTATGAATCATAAATCTGATTTTTGTTTAGAGAGTAAACTAGTTTTCCGATTCTTCTTTGAAGACATTTGTGAAAGAATATTTTAATACTTGAATAGAACAGTGATACCTTAGTTGACTAGAGCACCTCAAGGTAGATGCTGCTAGAGGGTAGATAGCTATTATGAGATCATGTATAGTAGAAAGTTACCTTCCGGGACGGGTGTTGAAATGGAGTTCAAAGAGTATAGATTTTCTTTACTAGAACCTATTGTTTGTTGTTGTTGCAACATATTTATTATGCTTGGCCAAGCAATATAGTTCATTATGTATGTATGAACTTTGTGATTTCACTCTTTTCCTTTCTTAGCATAGATCTTGCATTTTATTTTTGAAATTGTAGATAGAAATTGCATGTTGATATGGGCACACACCATATTCCACCTTACATATCATTTTCTTGCTAAACTTTCTATCCAAGGTCAAGCATTCTTCAAGTCAGAAGAATATCGGGGAAGCGTAATCTTTGTGGTTGGGTGGTAAAGTGCTTCAACCATGTTCTTGTCCACCAGTAGAGGCAAGCATCCAAGAAGAACCTTAGTTGTTCACAAGACTTTTATAGTCTAAGATGTAACTTGATGTAATTCATTCATGTACTTGATGTAAAGTGTACAATGTAATGACTTTGTGGCCTTAGGAGCCTAGTCAAACCTAATATTGTAATTTGACTTATGAAGTGAATATATGAATCTTTGACTCATTTTAAACGGACATGTGTAGCTATGATTGACTTTAGCCACTAGTTATGTCTTTTTAATTTGGAGTATATTCATGTGTCATTTATAATAATATTAATTAAGTAATAATTTTGAATGGGTTATTACAATTGGTCTTTCATCATTTTCATCTTCCATCTAACATTCTCTTCACATCTCTTCTTTCAAGAGCTCACTCATGTAGTTTTTACATGGATAAAATCTTGAGGGGGTTGTTATCACCTGGAGTTGCACCCTTGTCAAACCTAATGTTCAACACCTTAGTGTAACATGGGAAGACCTCTAAAGTTGTGGGTCATTTTTAGATAGAGGTCAACCTCTAGAGAAGGTTGGCTTCCTTTGGTATCACCTAACTACTGATCTTGTAAAGGGAAAGGGAGAAGGAGTGTATAAAAATAAAACTAACGCTATGGTGATACACCAAACTGACAGGAATCATGGAATAAAATAGATGAACATACACTAGAAAATTAATGATAGTTACTTTATTTACTCAACATGAACTTCAGGAACTTATGCATCATTCTTGAAAGGCTTAATCTGCATATACACTTTAAGAAGGAAAGATGAATTTCACAACTTTAAAGTTCGAATGCAGATTGAGAAAACACAGTTCAAAAAATCACATAATCTAGAAGAAAATGAAAGTAGTATGAACACTAACACTGGTTTCGAAGGTAATCTCTGTATTTTATATTCAAAATTCTAGATGAGTTACAAAGCATACATCAGCTGAGAAAGGATTTTAGAAAAATCACTAACTCTTTAGAATGCATAATCTGAACCCCTTTACAAAGAGGAAAAAATGCCTTATATACAAAAAGATGTCATCCCCTTTGGGCTTACAAAAATATCAGTCCTCAGAAAGATCTGCCCTTTTGATCTTTTGTAATGGAGCTACTTCTGCATTGAATGCATATCCCCGCTATCCAAGTTTGAGCCTCTAGAAGGATCTTCCTTTAGATCTTTTGAAGGAAGTTAATGTTGTCTCCCCGTTGTCCATGTCGGTGAAGAGTTGCTCCAAGAATGGCCTCCTTGATCTTTTACAACGCCTGCATTAACTTCTGGTCTTGTGTCTATCTTTTAACCTCCCTGTCGAGCTGCTTTGAATGCCCTTGAGCTCATAGCAGATCCACATCGCTCATTCTGTTGATCTTCTTCACAGGGGTCAAACCGCCACGGATCTCTTGTAGCTCACTCTGATTGGTTGAACAGATGTTTCATGGGGTTGCTAGATGGTTAAAATTCGTTCAGATTGAATCGCATGTTGGTGAGACACTAATCATGTCTCCCCGATGCAATTAGACCCCTCAATGGTTCTTGGCATAGCTCATGATGATCAGCAAGACCACGTAGCGAGCTCAAAATTTATAATGACATCCATAGTGGTTGTCACCCAGGCCATTACCAAGAATTTTCACTTTTGGGAAGACCTCATGGCGAGCCCTCAGGAGTCATACCGATATCCCTTTCCATCACTTAGTCATTTGCATTCGGCAAGAGCTCCTTCAGTCGACAGGAGGTCATACCAATGTTCATGAGTTATACTGCTGTGCTCCTCCGTCAGCAGGACATTCATGTGTCGGTGAGACCTCCTACCGAAGGAAAAACACTATACCGAGATCCTTCATCCTTCGGCAGGACCTCATGCTTTCACCAAGCTCACTTTCTTTCGGCAAGACCCCATCGGGTCGGTGAGACATCTTGGTGAAGCCATCTTGTTTTGGCAAGACAATTGGGTTGGTGAGACTTCCTCCATTGGCCGAGACATCATTTCAAGCTCTTTACGTTATACCGAAGGCACAAAACATGTCGGTATGATTAACAAACATCGGTAAGACATCCTGTTAATAGCACCTCCTTTTGTCGAGCTCTCTTCATTTCGTTGAAACATCTCCCTAAGCTCCTACTTGTTCGGCAAGACCCTTGGCTTTCGGAGAAACCTTTTGTCAGACTTCTTCCCTTCATCGAGACCCTGGCCTATCGGTAGGAAATCTCCCTGAGATCACTATCCTATGTCGATGACATTCATTTCAGTGAGACATCATTCGGTCACCCAGACATCTTAGCGAGCTCCTATTTCTTCGGCGAGACTTTTGCTATCGGTGAGACCCCTTAGCGAAACCACCATATTACATCAACAACATTCATTTCGGTGAGACTGCCTGCGGTCAACAAGACTTCACGCCGACGACCAGACACTACACTGATGCCATCTATGTCGAGGATACCCTTCGTTATCGGTGAAACCTCTTAGCGAAAATGAACCACCTCCCCGAGCTCAAACATTTCTTTCGGTGTGATGCTAGCAAGTCGGGGAGACCTCACGGAAAATTCCCTCTGCTTCAACGAGACCACCACTTGTCGGCGAGACATCTTTGTGACCCCAAAACCTTTCAGCTAGACTGCGATTAATTGACAAGACCTCTCAGCGAGGTCACAATCTTTTGGCGGGCTCAGACTATTTCATTTCGCCGAGACTTGTGCTTGGTCGCCGAGACATCACATCGAACACAAACATCTCCCTGATGCCAACCTTGTGAGCTACCTTCGGTGAGACATCCCACGCAGAGAGACACATAAAGAGTCATGGCAACCCAAATGTCTTGGTGATTGGTTTATTCAACTAAATAGGACGCATTGCTAGTCAGCAAGACAACAAGAGGGTCTTGTCGACTCTCTTCTCTGATAAGTTTTGTGCCAAAACTGATTGAGGCATGCTTTTCAACTAAGCTCCTTGTGAAATTTCATCAGATGCATGACCTAACCCTCGATGCAAATGTCGCATTTGGCCCTTATGAACACCTGAAACATAATTTATCCTGCATGATTGAGCCCGTAGGTGAAAATTGAGCAACAGGGGCATCATGTAGCCCACTAACCAATTTTTCATTTCTTCTTCCACTTGATTGGAGCATATTATCCCTTTCTTCAACTTTTCTAATTTATTTTTATTAGATACTTTCATTTTCTTTGAAATAATGTTACTTTGAATATCATCTCAAAGAGGGGCAAAATGTAGATGCTAAAATAGTTCCTCTTATTGTTATTTATTTTGTTAATTATCATTATTATTATCATCTCATTAATTATCCTATTATCATTAATTACATAATTATCATATTATTATTCACTAATTTTCATTTAATTAAATAATAATTTATTATTATTTAATTAATATGAACTAATTATCTATTTAAATAAATTAATAAATTCTTAATTATCTTTTCACAAGTTCACTTATTCTTCAAATTAGTAACTTTACCAATTTTTAGCCTCTTGCTTAAAATTGGTGAAGATTTAATGAGTGGTTATTTGTTGGGATATAAATTTTGATGTTAAGTCCGGTGGGACCTTGCTTTCATAATGAAGAATTGTCTAAGTTTGATTTGTTCAAAATATTCAAGCATTTTAGTATAAACTGTTGAATAGCTCAAACAAACCAATTGATGAATAAACTTCACTTAGAAAGGAAAAATTCAAAAAAAGGATTGAAGTACAGAGCTGAATTATTTTTCTGCAATATTTATTATTGCTAATTATCAAAGAATATTGTAGATTTAAGAGCAGAAATAAGCCTCATATTGATTACATAACATATGTTTTAAGTAGTTGCAATGTATTTCAAAATATGTAAATGAAATAAACTCAGGAAAATACATAAGCCATTACATATCATGAACAATTGATTTATTGAGAAAAATGTTTTGTAATCCCACACAAGCTGTGGGAGTAGCCTGATTTGCTTTCTTAATCAAATGATGAATACAAGAAAAATGCATATCACACAACTAAAAATAATGTAAGAATAAGGTGAGAAGGCGATTCGTCATTGCCTAGAATGATGAATCATTGTTGCAGTCATGTTGATCTTGTTTCAGCTCCAGTATCAGTTTCAACTCCAGCTCCAAGATTTACCTGCAAAATTGTGAAGGGTGATGTTAGAGCAATGAGGAATCACATTTCACCTTATCCCTACATTACCAATAGAAATTAAATTTACATTCTATCATGCATTCACCAGATGGTTAACTTCGAAAAAAGTAGAGCATCAAAAGGAATCATTGAATCTATTGTTTTTACTAACTGGCTTGTTTCATGTGCAGAAACATGAAATGTAATGTTGTTGATTATTGAATTACAATATGAGGGGGGAGAATTGTGGCTCCCACAAGGGTAGAGCTCAGCTCATAACAATGGTACCAACAACATGGATATCATGGGATATGTATTGTGTTTTGCAGAGGATTCTAGAAATTGCAATGAGCATTGCTTACATTTAAGAACAACAAAGTAATTTCATACTTTTTCCAAGAAGGTTTTATGCTTGTTCTGTTTACATAATATTTTTAAAGAAACTACATAATACATCATTTACAGAGCCTCTGTAATATGAATATAAATGCACAGTGATGGAGGACAACTATTTATGAATAAGGAATAGAGACTCCAAAGCAAAAGGCAAATAGTGAGCAGCAATATAGTGTTTAGGAACAACATGGGTGAATTGCCGAATAGTGAAACTTTGGATAATATTTCTGATGATTACATAAGAACAACACTATCAATTTCTAATCATATATTATGGGACAGTATCACCAGATATTAAGCAACATCACAACTACAACTATAAAGAGCAGAGCCAAATACTAGTAAAGTAATATTAATGGAGATCACTGTCAAAACAACATTATTTCATCTACATAATCTTTGTTGTTTGATATCAGATATACAATGAAAATAGAATATGCAGCAATACAGGAGAGTGCTTTAATTTTTTTTGCATTCAAGCTATCTAGGTCTTCTAGAAAAAGAAGATACAAAGAGAAAGAGGAATTTCATTTTCAGATTTTACATCAAGTAGCCCAAATGATATCCAAAGATTAAAAAAAAGAAGCAGCTTTATGCCATGGCCTGGAAGTTTTTCCTTGTTTCATGAGAATATACATGGCAGCTGAAACAAATCAAATACCCAGATGTGTAAAAATGAATGGATGCCATCTACAGGAATAATCATGGAGGGTGTCACTTCATCATAGTCTTGGAATAATTAAAGAATGATTCGGATAATGAATATAAGGTGAGAAGAAGCTCCAAGAAAAGAACACTTTTGTTTTCATTTTTTATTAAGGAAGCTATACAGAAACTTCAAGCTTTATATTCACTTGGCGGCTAAGGAAAACAAAAACAACAAAAATGGAGTTTACAAATATGCTCAAAGTCGGCTTACAAAATTTTCAAAAAATGAGTTTCTAGATTCAAAACATAAAACAAATCAGACTCACCTTCAATATTTTTCATGAAAACCATCTGAGAAAGCTTCAGGAGTGGCCAAGATACAATATTTTCAGCTAAGAACTCGAGGTAGATTTTTTAATGACGTCCAAGACAAAATAACAGCAACAAGCAAAACGATTTAGAGGAAAATGCATTAGAAATGTACATGGTTGTGCCCCAAAAGCTTTCAAAACTTTTTTAAAAACAAACAAATGTTTCCAGATCTGTGATAAAATCAAGTTTACCTCCTTCAAGACCTCCAAAATATGCAAAAAATGGCGTTGGAAAAGCCCTTCAAGCTTAGAGAAGTCAGTTGGGGTTTCTTTCATGATGGCGGCATTCTTCCCAGGCAGCAAATGAAATAATAAACAAAATAAATGATAATCATTCATTTTAGGGTTATAACCCTAAAGGATGAGTTGGAGGAAGGCAATATTTTGCCTTAAAGTGTTTTCAAAAACTTTTTTCATTTCCTTTTAAAAAGTTTTCACTTCAAACATGGCGTTTTAATACCTTCATTTATTTTGAATATCATTTTGATATTGATATCATATGATAGATTTAATCAAATATAAATCTCTTTATATTTGATTAAGAACTCTTTTATTTTTGTATTTGGAAATAATTGAAAGACTTTATTTTAAAATGATTTATTATCATTTTTTAAATAAATGCTATTATAAATGCAAAAATAGGATGTGATTATTAATTTTTATTTGCATTCATTTTTATTTGTAAATCTTTATTTAAAATGATAAGTTATAAATCATTTTAAATAAATGATATCATAAAATGCAAATGAAAAATGATTTGAATGTGATTTCAGATTATGGGACTTAGTCAATAGGAATTCAAATGGAGCATTAAAAGAATTGACTTGAATCATGGAGATGATTGAGAAAATTATGCCAACATGTGGAGTGAAGATAGAGAGTTTGGAGCACTTGATTGTGAGTTCACTTCAGTTTTGAGTTCCTTTTGACTCGACTTAAGTCAAGGAGTGAAATCAGGCACATGGCAGCTTGTTACATTTAGTTTTGAACCTGATTTGGAGGGGTTTCCTTTTGCATACGGCTCACCAAGTTGTTGAAGTTTTGACAACTCTTGGTGGAGTTGGTTGGCAATTTCATGCCTTGTTTGGAGGAGAAGGTGGACAACACATATTTTCTTGGAGCCAAAATTTGAGTTTGGATTTTGGAGGACTTTTCTATAAGCCCCTCTCTTCTTTCATTATGGGGCTAGTTACATGATTAAATATTGAATCCTTTCATTATTTTATCAATTCCTCCAATACTGAATACATAAGATATTATGTCATACTGCAGGTCTCAATTTGTGTTTTAAGTCTCATCTTTAGGGATTCTGTGAAAACATTATTGTTTTCCTTATTCTTAGCATAAATTTAAGCCTTACCTTAGAATCATTTATGCAGGCATAAGTTTCTGAGTTGTGGTCACATAACTTTATTGAGTTTTTTGTAAGTTTATCAAAGTTGCAAGTCATTTTTGACAATTGGTGAATCACCTTAATTTCCTGTTTTATGTTTATTTTATCCTTCTATCCTTTGCCTCTGTTAGAAAAACCAGTTTTACAAGAAAATCCAAAGGGAACCAGCCCAAAACCTGGAGGTCTATTCTCATCATAGGATACCCATAGCCTGAGAATAGTCCCATGTGCACAAGATTTATTGAGTTTTTTTAGCTTAATTTTGGGCACAAATCCTTGTGTTAACAGTAACTTCCTTATCATTTTTTCTATTCAATGAATTAATAAATTCATTATTATCCTCCTATGAAATGAAAATTTTCTTTATTAATTTTAGTTCACTTATTCACCTCTTTGAGCTAATTTCACAACCAATATAGTTGATCCTTGATTGAATCTCCACCATTCATCCAATCTTTTGAAAGTATATAAATCATCTTTTTTAGTCACCCTTTTGACAATCCATCTTTATGCAAAATTACTCATCATTTTTGTTACTCAAAATCATTAATTTTATGTTGCTAAGTTGAGCATACACATACCAAATCAAAATCTTGAGCACATCACTTCAATGCACTCAATTTGAAGCTTGCAGTTGACTTTGAAATTCAGATTTAAAATTATTCTTTTAAGTTTTTATTTTATGTTTCAATTTATAATTGCTTAGAATTTGCATGGATATGATGATTTATATTTTATAGATTTTATTATCACCATTAGCATAGTTCCAAGAGCAAAAGACTTAGTTCAATAGAGTCAATAAAATGACAAGTACATAAGAAAAATCTCCAACATGTTCAAAATCAATAAAATATGTATGTAGATAAATACAAATTGGAGAGACTCTTTGAAGTCGATGATATGGTTTTTTAAAGGTTGTAACCTTATAAATAATTTTCCTTCAAGAGAAGTGGAGTTAAGAATTTTAAGTCACATTTATATGAACCTTATAAGATCTTGAGGAGGAACAAGGAGGTTTCTTATGAACTAGAGTTACCAAAACAAAGAAAAACTCATAGTGTCTTATGTTTCATGCCTCAAAAATGTACTTCACTTGTCTATCACACCTTCAAAAGAGTTGTGTCCATTTTATGATGAAATCAAGTTGATTCTAGCACCTGGAGCTATTATGGATGTGCAAGATAAAATTGAGAAACAAGAGTATTCTAAAATATTTTCCATTGGAGGGACCTTCTAGTAAAGGATGTCACTTGAGAAGAGAGTAGATTTTAGAGTATTTGAATTTGCAATTTCTTGTAGCAAGTAATTCAAGGAAGGGAGGAATTTCTTGTCCCCTTCTCATAAGTCAAACAAAGACTCTTAGTCTATTAATTTATTTTCCTTAGGCTATTGAGATGATGTAAGGGAAATAATTTAATAAAGCCCAATTCCACTCATCTGCTCTTGGATATAGGATATAATGTGATGGATGGAGATGAGCCATCCAAGCTTGAGCCTAATTTAACTTAAGTTGTCAAAAAAGTAACTTTAAATTATATTAAAAAATACAGGTTATGTTTTATTATTTAAAGGGTTGTTTTAAAAGAGTGACCAAAAAATGACAGAAATACATTCAAAAGTAATGTTGTTTTATAAAGAATCTTTTGATTATTTTTTAAAATATGTTTTGGAGGGAAAAAATAAAAATAGAAAATGGAATTATATTTCATCAAAAGTGCTTATAAAATAAGGGTTTGGAAAAAAGCGCCTATCCATTTGAGTAATCCCATTTAGGAATTACCTATGTTGAACAGATGATGAAGAATTTTTAGTTGCTTGTTATGCTTCACTTTTTTTTTCAATTTTTTAGAGACAAAAGAGTTTATATAGTTTGAATTTTTTTTATCATTGACTTGAAAATCTAGTTGTTATTTTTTAGTGTAGTTGATGGTAGATCCATGAGTTCAGAATGACATTTTAGATGTTGTACCAATTCCAAACCTAGTTGTACCAATCTAAAAAGGAATCACTACATTTTTTGTTGTATGGGTTATTGATACCAATCATTCTATTTTTTAAAAGATTCAATATAGTTTTGATAAGATTTTGAGTAATACAAATAGTTGTAACATTTGTAGAGGGGGTTGTATATTTCTAGAATAGAGTTGTTCAGTTTATGCAATAATTTCAATGATTTTTGGATAGCCTATTGTGTTTACAACCAATTCTTATCATTCAAAAGGCATGCATTAGTTTATATAAGTTATTTCTATTTAAATTTTATATTGATTATTTAATTTTCAACCAAACCCTCAAATTGGGTATTTCAATTTCTATCACAATACTATTATTTAGTTGATATTAGGTTCTACATTTGATTGCTAATATAAATAATCTCAGAGGAACTTCCTACAATTTTACTAGAAATGTTATATGAAAGTTTCAATGTTTATGTTATATTGTTATTTATATAAAATTGGAAGGTTTACCACTAGTTTAGAATAAATTATAAGTTTAGATGGCTATGTTGTCAAGACATTATATTATCTATATTTTATTTTTATCATCATTATTTACATTTGTATGACTTACCACTAGAAAGATAGTACTTAACCACCATATTCTTTCACCTTATTCACATTCAAATCATGATGATCATAAAATATGAAATTTTTTGCATTTCATCAAATATTTATAAATAAAAAAATAGTTAGAAACATCACATATACTTGCTCTTAGTTTTTTTTCTTAAATTATTTTTCATTATGAGTAGTTTGAAAAAACTTGTATGAATCATACATGAAGATGCCTAAGAGGAAGAATAATTAAAAAACAAAAAAAAAATCAACTATGTGGAGACTTTGAGAGTAGATTAAGTATGGAAACTCTTGAAAAATCCTATAATTGATCAAGAAAGAATAATGCTAATTTTTAGTTTCTTCTCATCCACTATTGTAATAATCTTGGTCCCATGGACCATTAGATCTCAAAAAGTATTTACATAAAAACCTCCTCTTAAATCACATTTATCATCAACAAATAATGACCTTCAATTTTTTTTTTTAAATGTTTGCACAATTTTATTAATTTTCACGTAATATATTAATAAACTAATTAGACAAAGACAAAGCCAAGGCCAAAGGAATGGGTTGGCCAGGCCTTTGTCATTTCTCCATTGTTGAGTTGCTTGTCATTTTCCAAGTTTTTTCAAGATGACAATGAATAGAAAGGTGACCTAGCCCTTAATCATGCTGCCCCAACTACCCAATTCAATTTTTCATTAAAAAAAAAATTAACTAAAAACACACAATACAAAGTGATGTCCTTCACACCATTTCTATCCAACATGCTTCCATAGTTGTGATTTCTCTAGCCTACATAGTGGGAAGAAAGGAAAAAGAAAAAAGAGGTTGCCTATTAGGGTTCAAATGCATTGAAAATTTTGTCAAAATGTAATTTATTTCTAAGGTTTGGCCTTTGAGTGGTTAGGCCTTATTACTAAAAGATTTGGTAACGTTTCATTTTTCTTTTTCTTTGCAATGATGAACTGTCCAACAATGACTGAACCTCACACCAGGAAAGTTAAGTTGGACATATTTTTAGTTTCTGAGGAAGATTATGTAAAAGTGAGCCTTGTCCTTAAGGTTTTAGATGACCCCATCTTTGACCATTCCCTTATCCTCCTTGAAGGTGGGATCAATTGACATTTATCATCATTTGTTTAAGTTTGAAAAGTGTTCCACAGGGACAACAGGGGATGCATTTTGAGGACACGCAGATGAGGGATCTATGTTTGGGGGTGGAAGGGGGCAGTAGGGGGACGACGACAGGGGGGTGGCAGGGTGGTGAAATACATATAGTACTTGAAAAAATAGTTATAAAAAGATGTATAAGTACAATAATTATACATCTTGGAGACAACTAGGAGTCTCCTAGACGTCTTGAGGACACCCCAACATCTTGGAGTCAACGAAACTGGTGGTGGGATGGTGGGGGGACGTCTCCCCAAGTCCCCAAGTCTCTGAAAAATCCTTGTCTAGGAAACACAAAGTTTTTTTGGGGAGGATGTGTCCTTGTGGAACACTGGTTTGAAACCTTTTGGCTTCAAAAAGAGAAAATCCTTCAACAAATTAGCATTTGATGGAAAGAGGGTTGCCCATTATATGGGACTACAATGTTCAAATTTCACAAACAACTTCATTATGTCAAGGATAAATTGAAAGATTGGAAGAAAAATAATTGATTGGACTTGTAGTCTCAAAAGGCCCCTTTGGTTGCTTGTTGGGATGAGATCCAAAACCAATTTCAGAATGGTGCTATTATTGGTCATCTAAAAGAAGATAATATCTTGCACAAAGTTATTGAATATATTGACAACCAGGAGGAGACCTATTGGAAACAACCTGTAAGAACCACTTGGATTCTTTTTGGTGACAAGAACACTACCCTTTTTCATAGGACTACATGTCATAGAATAAAAAAGAATAATATTGTTTCCCTCCATGATGAACAAGGGAATTCTTTTAACACCATTTCTTAAATGCATTCCCACTCCAGAACCTAGTTTTCCAATATTATCAAGGAGAGCAATGTGCAAGATGTTATGTCTCAGCAAGAAGTCCTTGTGAAACCCATTGAATTGGAGGAAGTGAAGAAAGTAGTCTTTGGCATGAGCACTGAAAAATCTCCTGGGCCTAGTGGCTTCCCAATCAAAAAATTTCAATCCTTTTGGGAAGATCTACTAGTGTTTTGGATGTCATAAGAGAGTATTTCAGAAATAAGCAAATGCTTAAGGCTTTGAATCACATATTTATTGCCTTATTTTGAAAGTGGAGGGTCCCCGTATTTCCAAATTCAGGCCCATTGTTCTATGTAATATGATTTACAAAAGAATCACAACTATGATTGTAGAGAGACTTGAACCTCTTATTCATAGTAACATTTCCCCTGGGCAAGGCAACTTCATAGAAGGGAAACAAATTATGGATGGAGTTGTTCTAGCTCAAGAGTTAATTCACTCAATGTATAACTCCACCAACAAAGGGATGTTCATCAAACTTGATATGTCTAAATCTTACGACATCATGGAGTGGAGTTTTTTTGGTGATAATGTTGGTTGCTTTTGGTTTCTCCCAAGTCTAGATCGATAGTATTATGAGTTGTGTTTTTTCTCCTTGTCCTAATTAATGGGATTCCTTCTCCTCTATTCTTCGCCTCTTGTAGCTTTCAACAAGGAGACCCCTGTTCCCCATACCTTTTTATCATTCTTTCTAAAGGCTTGGGTAGAATCCTTCAAAGAAGATAACATAGATTGTTAACAAGTATCAAGGTTGGTGATGAAATATTTTCTCACCTTCAATTTTTTGACGACACTAGATTGGTAGGGGCAACCACATGCAAAAAATATAGAATCATAAGAGATACCCTTAACATATATCTTAATGCTACTAATCAAGTCTATCAATTCTCATAATTCCAAATTAGTGTTCTTCAGTCTTGAGCAAAGGCTACAACATAGAATTTTGGGCATATTGGGCTTCAGTCTTTCCTCTTTTCCTTTAGAGTATCTAGGAGTTCCCTTGCATTTTAAAAGATTATCAATGATTTTCAAGAGAAGCCTCCTAGAGCGTATCCAAAAAATCTCAACCATTGGTCCCACAAATGGCTTGGGTATGGAGGAAGACTTACTTTTCTATAGTCTATGATTAAGGCGATGCCTATTTATAAGTTCTCCATCCTTGTTGCCCTCATTCTATTTGGGAGGAACTAGACAAAATGACTACAAAATTTCTTTGGAGCGGTGCTATGGAAGTGAGAAAGTGGGCTCTTGTTAAGTGAGAGGTCACTCAACCAAAGTTGAAGGGTGGTCTGAGTCTTAGAAGAGTTGAGTTGAACAATAAATCTTTCGCTAGAAAACTATACTAGAGGTGGATATCCCACTGCACCTCTCTTTTCAATAGAGTATTGATTAGCAATTATCTGGTCAAGATAGCTTGAATGATGTGAGCCATTTTCCCTTGGATGGTAGTGGCTCTTTTGTGTGGTAGGCCCTAAAGCTTGGCTCACATGCAATCAAGGATGATCTATTTCAGAAAGTCAGAAAATGAGATAAGGTTTTTGGTCTGATTCTTGGGACCATCACCCTCCTATTATATTGTTGAATTCCCTATACTACTTCCCCTTAAAACTACTTTGGAGATAGAGTTTGGATCAAGATCAAACATTATTTCAATACCTGTCAACTCTAAAATTATAGATTTAAGTAGTTTAAAAAGTTACATGAGTGGCCTATTCCTATACCTTTGGATCTATCTATAATCATAAATAGAATCTTGACTAACCGCTTCCTCACTAGCAATGATCTGAAAGATGAAATAAAATGGAGTCAAGGAAGCCTAGGTGTTTATACTATCAAAGTTGACTATGAGGCACTTCTTCCTCTCCCTCTTCAGCGTCCTTGTGCGGTGGTAGATTGGTCCAAGATTTGGCAATCCAAAGGATAAATGAAAGTTAACCTTTTCACTTGGATTTTCATGTAGAATGAAATTCTCACTTCTAAGAACTTGAGGCACAAAGGAATCATTGGTCCTTCTCAATGTGTTATTTGCTACACCAAGGAAGAAGCATATGGTCATCTAATGTTTGAATTCTCCTTAACTCGTATGCTCTAGGAAAGATGGTTCCTTACTTTCAAAATCAGAGATACATGCAACTTGAACAAAAACAACATTTTGGAAAAATGCAAGAGAAAAAGATTTAAATCCAAAGCTCTTCACACTGTTGGCATATTGGTTTATAATAAATCTGGTGGCAAGTTTGGCTAGAAAGAAATGGTATAATATTATGTGAAACCTCCTCTTTTGTTGATGTTGTTTGGCATATCATATTGGAGCAAAGTAAAATAGATTGTGATTATGCATTAAATGATAGTAGAATAGTTGATGAGGACATGTAAATCAGGTAAGTCAATATTCATCTTTAGGCCTTAGCCAAAAACAATTAGCTTTTTTACATATCTTTAGGGAGTTTCTCTGCCCTATGTAGTTTCCCTAGGTCATTTTGTTTCTTTGAGTTATTGCCCTCGTTTGTTGGGCATTCCTTGTATCATCTTTTGATTCAATAATTTTTTTCAAATCTTCCCTAGAATCAATAATTAATTATAACTGTAGACACCCAAAAATGTCCTCTTACAACACTTGTCCTGGCAGTACATCATTTAGGCATCTTGTAGCATGTTTTTCCCTAGGTACCCTTGTCATCATCTAATTAGTTAAATAAATCTTATATATTTGACTAATTTAATTTATTCTCTTCCTATGCATAATCCATCCATTCCTCTAATGTTAATTAAATAATTTATGTTATTTAATTAATTAAATCATTTCCATCCATTCCTCTAATGTTAATTAAATAATTTATATTATTTAATTAATTAAATCATTTCTATTAATTCCTCTAATGTTAATTAAATAATTTATATTATTTAATTAATTAAATTCTTTCTATTCATTCTTCTAATGTTAATTAAATAATTTATATTATTTAATTAATGAAATCATAAATCCAACATTAATTAAATAAATAAAATATTTATTTAATTAATAAAATCCTAAAAAGATCTCGCTTTCTTTCCAAATCTAAACTCATGTGTATCTAATTAATTTATTTAATAAGATAATTCATCAATTATCCTTATCATCTTTTTCAGGATTTATTTCCTTTAAAACAATAAATCAAAATCTTTCTATCTTTTTGACATCTTATCTCATCTCGTTGTATTTCCTCTTTTGTCAAAAATCAAATCCTTATTGAATCTTGTCAAATCTTATCTTTGTCCACATCATAGCTCTATAAATATGGCCTCTCACAATCCATTTAGGAGGTTGATTCATCTAGCATCCGAACTCTATCAAAATCAATCTTCCATCTCTATCTATCATTCTCTCCATTTGTCATTTTCATTATCAAGTCGTTATGCTGCAGGAATGAGCATCCAACATTCCTCCATTGTCAACCCTTCAAAATCTCACATTCTCATGCAAGTGGAGAAGAGACATGGAGGTCAATCAAGTCTAGTTTGAGAATCGGTTTGCATTTCCTTTGCTTATTTTCATTTTCATTCTAGTTTGTGCTTCCTGGTGCTTGATAGGATTTAATTAGCTTATTGTTTTCAACATTAAAACTACTAATTGAATTTGCCTATCTACATTAACCTTAATTTTATAATTATAATTTATTGTAATTCTAACTTTAATTCTTACTATTATAAAACTATAGTTAGGGTAATTAGAATTAGCGCAATTGCTAATGTTAGGGTTAAAATTAGTGTTAGAACTAGAGTTAGAATTAGGATTATAATTAGGGTTAGAAATAAGGTTAGGATAGAATTTAAATAAGGGTCAGAGTTTTTTTTTTTAAAGGGTTAAAAACTTTATTGAAATCAAGAAATTAACAGTACATAGGAAACATGGAACCAATAGGCTCCCAAGAAAAGAAAACACCAAAACACCCAACTAGGACAAAAACTGCCACCCGAACAACCACAAACATCCTAGCCATCCAAATCATCAGTAATGACCATCTCTAATTCATGACAATAGTAAGGGGATAATTTCCCCCAACCCTCAATCTTCCAATCATCATCATGCTTTGAATCCCACTTGGCCAAATAATCAGCAACCCTATTCCATTCACGCAAAATGTGGGAAAAGGACACCACCTCCATCATAGAGCACATTTGTAAAATCTGTCGAACAACCAAAGAAAGCTGCCAACTAACATCAGTCACCTTTTTCTCATACAGTAAATTGATAATAACCTGTGTGTCAGATTCACAAATAATATTAAGCCAACCCAAAGCACAAGCACACTCAATAGCCCAAAGAATCACCAACCCCTCCATAAGGTTCTTAGAATGTTGTCCTTTATGAATAGAGAAAAAGTAAATAACTAAGAAAGAATAGTCTCTACCAACTCCACCAATGCTAGCAGGCCCAAGATTACCCCTAGAGGAACCATTAGTATAAATATTCAAGATATCCACTGGAGTCAACAACCATCTTCCAACCCTTTGAACCTTCTTTTTAGCCCACCTACCCCTTTTGACACAAGCAAAGTCAGAATTTAATCCCTGTAAGCCTAGTCTATTCACAATCTCATCATCCCTCGTTTCCAAAGGGTACACCACTTCACATTTAGCTTCCATTATCTCCTGGATCATACCAAAAATTATGTGTGAAACCTATTGAATCATCAACCTATCCCCACAAAAAATCCTACGATTCCTTTCTATCCAAATTTTCCAAAGGAAGAAGGTAGGACTAATGCACCACACAATCTGGAGGAAAGAGGCCAAATTAGGAGGTCTTCCTATACTACTCCACAACTCAGTAAGGGAAGAAGCATGAATGCAAGGATTTTTTCAAACACCCCACCAAAAGTGCCAAAGTATCAAAGAAAAAGAACAATGAAAAAACAAGTGGGAAGAATCCTCCTTACTATAGCCACACAAAACACAAAGGGGCCCTGAAATCCTCACTTTTGAAGATTATCCCAGGTCAAACATCTATTATAAGCTAGATTCCACAAAAATAAATTATACTTTGTCCAAGAAAACTTATTCCACACATGTTTCCACCAAGGAACCTCTGCCCCACCAAACTTACAAGCCAACAATTTCTAATACCCACTAGCCATAGTGAAACCACCCTTAGGATCTGGGCTCCAAGCAAGAATATCCATATCCTTATCCCTAAGAGAACTGCATTGTCTACCAACCAAAATATTTTGAAGCTTAGCATAGTCCTCCTCCAAATCAACAATAGGCCAATTGCAAGGAGCCTTCCACCTAGTCACCTCCATTTTCCCACAGGGATAAGAAATCTTAAAATCAATCACCCTTGACCATCCAGCCTCCAAGAAATGCTGGCATAGATTCAAAAAATTAGGATACTGGTGCAAAATGGGGGGAAAACCAACCCAAGAATCAGACCAAATGAGAGCCTCAGCCCCCTATAACATATCGAGAAAAATCCCTCCTTGATCAGTGCAACCCCTTTCTTAAGCATTCCCCAAATAATAGAACCTTTCCCCATCAAAGGATACCAAAGAATCTTCTCCTGCAAAACCCCGTGAAGGTACTTGTGAGAGAATCCTGGCCAATATATGATCTTTCTCCAAACACCATCTCCAATAAAGCTTTGCAGCCAACACCATCCCAAACAAAGTTGACTGTCGCAATCCAAGACCCACAAACTACTTCAGACTACACACAATATCCCACTTCCAAGGCTCCACTTAGAAGAAGACAAGTTGATCGCCCATAAGAATTGTCTAGCCAAAGAATCCAAATCCTTAACAAACCCAACTGAAGCCACATGGAGCAAACATCTATATAGGTAGGAAGAGCCTACACCACAGATTTAAGTAGTTGAACACACTCAACAAAGGATAGCCATTTATGAGTCCAATGATTAACCTTCACACGAAACTTATCAAGAATTTTATTCCAAGACTCCCTAGGAAGACTACCAGAAGTGAAAGGAATACCAAGATAAATTAAAGGGAGAGAACCAATCTAAAACCTCAAGATACGAGCAATCCTCTATTGAATAAGCCACGGAGTATTAAAGAAGAAAATGAAAGATTTATCTTCATTAATGATTTGACCAGAAGCCACAAGATAAGTATCCAAAGCCTTGCACAGATTCGTGGCTTCTCTAACCTTAGCCATACCCATCAAGGCAGTATCATCCACAAATTGCAGATGAGACTAAGGAGGCACCACACCTATCCATAAATAAAACCCAACTCCACATTATGCTTCACCACTCTCCCCAAACCTTCAACAAGAAAGATAAATAAATAAGGAGAGAGAGGATCCCCTTGATGAAGGCCTCTAGAAGCACCAAAAAGAGAAGAAGGTTCACCATTTATTAGCACAAGAAGGAAGTAGAAGTAACATAGCACATAACCCACTGGACCCACTCCTCGGCAAAACCAAAAGTAATAAGGATTTTACACAAGAAGGACCACTTAACTCTGTCATAGGCCTTTTCCATATCCAGCTTGATGAACATAGCCTTTTCTTTAGTGGATTCCATAGAATGAATAGTTTTAGTAGCAATGACCACCCCATCCAAAAAAATTTGATCCGCCACAAAACCACTTTGCTCCCCAAAGATAATCCATCCAAGCCAACGCTTTAGCCTTTTAGCAACCAACTTGGAAATGATTATATAAACCAAATTACAAAGGGAAATAGGCCACAATTGACTCAGCCGATCCACCCCCTCACATTTGGGAATGAGAGTAATGAAAGTAGAGTTCAAAGTCCACAACATATGATTATTCGTTTGAGACTCACGAACCACCTCCAATAAGTCCAGCTTAATGATACCCAAAATTCTTGAAAGAACTCAATCAAAAAGCCATCAGGGCCTAGGGCTTTCCCTTTCTTCATCTGGAAAACAATAACCTCTAATTTGTCCAATGAAATGTAGCCTACAAGATTCTCATTCATCTCCCCAATAACCAAAGAGGGGATACAAGACAAAACATAGTTTTCTTCTGCCAAAACATCTTGAGAATCCTCTCTAAATAAGGAAGCAAAGAATTGTAATGTTTCTCTGGACATTTCATGCAAAGAAGATAAATGCTCACCCCTGTCATTCACAAGAATAGGAATAAAATTACCATGTCTCCTGGCTTTCACCGAGTTGAAGAAGAATGTAGTATTTTTGTCCCCTTCCTATAACCATTCAACATGATCCTTTTGTTTCCAAAAAAAATTCCTCACATAGCTCACACTCTTCTAATGCTTTTAGAGCCCTCGTCTCCTCCCTAAGTAGATCCCCTGAAAGACCAAACTCCACTATCTCCCTAGTAATGACATCCAAGTCATTTTGAGAAAAATTCTTAGCATGAAAGATATTTCCAAAACACTACTTGTTCCACCATTTGAGCTGATGCTTCACATATTGCAGCAGTTTGGAAAAAGAATACATAGCAGTACCATGAGAAGGTCTACCCATCCACCACCATTCAGCCACATACTTCTGCAAAGAAGGATATCTTAACCAAATAAGTTGGAACTTGAAAGAGGGGGACCAAGAACATGAGACGAAGTAACAAATAATTTAATAGGTCAATGATCCAAGCCCCTCCAGTCCAAAATCTCATAACAAGTAGACCACAATCTGCAAATCTAGAAATAGGAGACCAAGAAATGATCAAGTCTCTCTACAATAGAATTCTCCCCCAACATCCTATTTTTCCAAGTAAATTGACCATTTTGGGGCTTGATGTCAACAAGGTTCAAGGCAGAGATGTTATCTTAGAGTAGGAAAGAAGAGGGCTCCAACCTCGCAATACCCCCCCTTCTTCTCATCCAACTCAATAATGGCATTGAAATCACCAGCAATAATCCAAGGGGAAAAAGGAGCAAGGCTTCAAATATAATTAATATGAGACCACAAGAACTGCTTACCAGGAAAATCAGTAGGTGCATAGATGTTTGACAAAAGAATAGTTTCCCCCATCTCCAAACTTGAAGCAACCACAAAGATGGAAGACTTAGAGGACATCCACCAAAGAGGACAAATCTTCAATGGGTTCCACAAGCAAGCCACACCTCCAACATTACCATAATCCCCAATACATTGGAATTCACCCTACCCCCATAGCATTGGCACCAAACTAGCCATACTCTCAATAGACAAGTTAGTCTCTTGTAAAAAAAGAACATCAAGAGAATGAATTCTCACCAATTCACGAACAATTTTTTGTCGATGGCCACTATTCAAGACCCTTATGTTCCAGAAAGGATGATCATTTCAAAGGGTTAGAGAAATGAGAATCTAGAGTCTTAACAGATCCTGACTCCACCAAAGTCTCCCCCATCATCTTGATTTTTTGTATGTCCTTTCTCCCAACCTTGGAAGACTTCTCAACAACCCCTTTTCTTTGGTCTTTATGAAGAAGGCCCAATGAAGGAGAAGCCTTGCTTCCTTTTACCATATTAGACCCCACTTTCACCATTGGATTAGAAATCTCTCCTTCTCCCATCTTCGTATTCATAGGAGTCTTAGACCTCCCAATAACTACCAAACTAAGATCTATATCCATTTTCAAAGCACCAAACTCTTGTGAAATCTAGGTGTTATCTAGGATAATGCCCTCCTAAACCACATCCAAAACTCCCTGATCCATAATCATCATACCCATATTCACCTCTTGTTGACTGAGATCATTTAGAACCTCAAATCTATTAAAGGTATCACCTTCTTTCCACTCCTTAAAATTCCTCTTTTGACCACGGTTCCTATTACGAGCCTTAATAGGAATAAAACCCTCTGCACCTGCAACCTCACCTAGAATGGGAGCCTTTCCTTTTTCAACCTTAAGGGGGTTTTGAGGAGGTTGAGTAGTCTGAGATTCAACAGGTTTAGACCTCAGGCATCTTCTCTACAAATGACCATATTCACGACATAGGTGGCAATGAAAAGGAAAATTCTCATAATCTAGCTGTTGCACCCAATAATATGATCCCACACAATTTTCCAAAGAATCTAGAAGAGGGTTACTTAAATCAATCTCAACACATATGAAAGAAAATGTCATTACCTTTCTATCTTGAGTTTGTTGAGAAGGACCCACTAGTTTCCCCAATAGTGAAGCAACCATATGTAGGATGTTATTGTGCCAACATTCAACTAGAAATCTAGGGAGACACACCCACACTGGAACCCGATTCAGGAGCTCCTCCAAAGATTAAAATCCGCATGCCAAGGTTTAATAAATAAAACAATTCATTGTGGAAGTAAGGTCCACCCTCAAAAACTTTGCTGTGATCTAACATGCAATTGAAAACCACTATGAGATAACTATTCACCAACAACATTATTTCCATCTCACCCTCTGGAAACCAAGTTCATTGAGCCCATGACTCAGAAAATTGGAGTGAGACCCTCATTCCCATGAATTTGTAGATCAAATCATGCTTTGAGAAATACTCAATATCCTCTGCAATTGAGTCTGTTTGAATCACCAACACCAGACTATCCTTGGATCGTTCCAAGTAGCCATTAATTTTTGGAATTCAAGAACCTCTAGACGAAACAAATCCTCCATTCTCTGCATCATTTGCAAACAAATTGTTATAAAAAACCCTCTTTGAATGAGTTGGGGATGTCGCCCCAAAAGTAGCACAAAAATCCAATAGAGATTTAGCCCCCAATGTCTCCCTTGAATCCATAGCCAAGAGAAAAAAAAATCAACCCTTCCACTTCCATAGACTAATACGAATCAAAAAATGCCAAGAAGCTAAAAAATAGTAGCTAGAGACAATCATCGAGTCCAAATATAAGCACAAACAAGACAACAAAACAAAGATAAGCAAGCAACACTAAAAGCCAAACCCCGCACTCAAAATTCCCACCCACGCACACTACAAACACTCCAACCATCGATCTACAACCCATGCACACATGCAGGCCATAGCCCTACTGGTCACGGGCCTGAACAACAGTAGCCTACACTTGATCCATCTGGTGAAATAAGGGTTAGAGTTAAAATTAGAGTTAAATTTTAAATTTCAATTAGAATTATGATTATGGTTAGGGTTAGGATTATAAAATTGTAAATAATGTTCCCCTTAATTAGACAACTCAAAAATTATCTAAATGTTAGGGTTGGGCTTAAGGTTAGGTTTAGAATTACAATTAGGGTTAGGCTATTATAATTAGAGTTAAAATTAGGGATATAATTAGGTTATGGTAGGTTAGAACCAAGCTTAAAATTAGAGTTGCAATTATGGCTAGGGATAGGTTTAGGATTAGAATTTACATTAGATTTGGGGTTAGGATTAGTGTTAAGGTTCTAATTATGTTTAGGGTTAAAACTAGGGTTAGAATTAAGGTTACCATTATGGTTAGATTTATAATTAGGGTTAGAATTAAAATTAAGGTTATAATTATGTTTACAATTAGAGTTAGGCTTACAATTAGGGTTAGAGTGAGGGTTAAAATTAGAGTTAAAATTAGGATTATAATTAGGGCTCTAATCAATTATATTATAACCCTAACCATAATTGACAATAATTTAAATGTTTTTAATTATATATATATATATATATATATATTAATTAAAAGTTCATAAGTCGACTATTTATATTATATAATAAAAAGGCATACAATATAATATGAGTAATACAAGTTCAACTATTCAAGGTTAAGATGAGATCCGCCTTAACTATATATCACCAAAATGATATGCCTAATACTAATTATGTTGTAACATCAAAATGTCAACTTTGATATCAAAACGGTTGACTTTGCATATAGCAATTTTGACATATGATGTTTTGCATTGAAGAGCACAAAATTTGAAGCTATTTTAAAATGTCTTTAAATCTTCCCTACTGAGAAGTAGTCAACATTCACAACCTTCTACATGCTTTGATTGATTGGTGGAGTAGACTATGAGGTGGTTGTTACATCCATATATAGGATCGTTGGAGGAGGGCGCTGCCTGATTTGATAAGCATTTGGATTAACTGGAAATGCTTGTGATTCTGCAGATTCCACCTCTCTCTATTGTGACTTAATTGGTGCCATGGCAATTGCTGCTTGGTGACAATGATATGTAAGTAGGAAAGAGATTGCGTGGTACTTACTTTTGAAGCTTCTTACCATGTCATTTCCCAACTCAAAATGGTATCGATTCAGCTCCCTGTATAGATAGTTTGTTGAATTGAATTCAAGGGCCACTTTCACACTAATGTATACATTCTTGATGTTGGCTTTATGATGTAAGTAGTGCCTAGGAAAGACACCACCAATATACGCCTCTCCCTTCAAGAAATTATAACAATCAATGCTTCTTAGCAATGCCTTGTCTTGTAGAAAGACTTCTTGGATGAATGCACTTGCAACTTTCATCATGTCTTGATAGTTTGGGTTAAAATCTAGAACATTGGATACAAATAAAGAAACCAGATTTGAAGGGAGTATAATTCTCTGTGTTGATGGCTGCAGTATCTCATCACCAATGCTAGCTTTGGTACACTTGAGAATAGAGGAGCAATCAGTTTTAAACACATAGCTCAAATATTAACTAGGGTTAGGATTATAATTAATAATTTTAGGGTTAAAATTAAAATAATTAATTATAGCCTTAATGTTATAACTATTAATTATATTATCTTTGATACATAACTATTAATTATATTATTATTCTAACTCAATTCTTACTAATTATTATAATTTTAAAATCATTATAATTATTGTAAGGGCTAGAATTATGGTAAGAATTAGGGTTATAAGTAGAATTATCATAATGGTAAGGGTTAAGGTTAGAAAAATATAAATAATGCTCCCTTTAATAAAAATTTAAAAATTATCTTAATGGTAGGGTTAGAGTTAGGGTTATGTTTAGATTTACAATTAGCATTGGGGTTAGAATTAAACTTATCGTTAGCTTACAATTAGGATTAGATTTAGGATCAAAACTAGGGCTGTAGTTAAGGTTAGAATCAAGGTTATAAATAGGATTACAATTGGGGTTAGTATTAATATTAGGGTTACAATCAGGGTTAAAGTTATAATTGGGTCTAGGTTTAGTGTTAGGGTTAGGGTTAGAGTTAAAATTAGGGTTAGGATTAAGATTAGAATGGAATCACGATTATAATTATGGTTAGGGTTACAATTATGGTTAGTGTTAGGCTAGGGATAAAATTAGAATTGGGGTAAAGGTTAGGGTTGGAATTAAAGGTATAATTAGGATTAGGGTTATTATTAGGGTTAGGATTAGAATATACTTATAGTTAGAATTAAGGTTATGGTTATAGTTAAAATCAAGGTTAGGATTATAGTTAGGGTTAGAATTAGGGTTACAATCAAGGTTAGAATATAACTAGGACTAGGATTAGGTTTAGAATTAGAGTTAGGCATACAATTAGGATTAGAAAGGGGGTTAGGGTTGGGGTTAAAATTAGGGTTACATTCATGTTTAGAATAAAATTAGGGTTAGTGTTATAATTATAACTAAATTTAAAATTAGGTTAAAATTAGGGTTAGAATCAAAATTACAATTAGGGTTAGAATTAAAATTGAGATTATAATTATGATTATGGTTATAGTTAGGGTTAGAATTAGGGTTAAAGAAAGGGTTAGGAATAGGAGTAGAATTAGGGTTAGAGATATAGGATTAGAGTTAAAATCAAGGTTACAAATAGGGTAAGAATTAAAATTAGTGCTAGAATAATAATTATAGTTAGGGTTAGAATGAAGGTCACCATTAAGGTTAGGATTAGAATTAGGACCTTAGAAATAGGATTAAGGTTAGAATTTGGGTTAGCTTTTTTTGTTACAACTAGGTTTAGGGTTAGAATAAGGGTTGGGTTAACATTAGGGTTTGAGTTAAGATTGGAATAGAATTACAATTAACATTAGGGTTAGGGTTACAATTAGGATGAGGGTTAGAATTAGGATTGGGATTGGGGTTAGGGTTAGAATTTATGTTAGAACTAGGATTAGAGTTAGACTTAAGGTTAGGGTTACAATAGACTGACAATTAGAGTAAGGTTAGAATTAGGGTTAGGGTTATAAATAAGATTAGAGTTAAAATTAGGGTTACAACCAAGATTATAATAATCGTTAGAGTTAGGGTTAAAATTAGGTTTACCATTAGGGTTAGGATTAGAATAAGGATTAGAATTAGAATTGGGGCTAGGTTAGTGTTAGGGTTAAGTTTTGTTGGTGTTTCAATTCACACATCTAGAATGTGGATTAGAAACGGACAACTATGCACAATTAGATTGCTCTTCAAATTAGGAGGGGAAGCTCCCTCTTTGCTGATTATGCTTAAAAAGAAATACTAAACTACTGCCAATATTTTTATTCTCAGCTAAGAGCACAAGGTTATAAAACTCTTTGCATCGCAGATGAGGTTTTCTCTTTTCTAGAACTTCAACTACAACTAGGCCTACTCTAAAGATGCTTCTAATAACTCAAGTAAATTTAGAACCTAAGAATCAAAAGTAAACAAGGAATTGTTTGATTTAACACAAAAGCTTAAATAAACTCACTTCTAGAACACACTCAAAGACTCATTGTACTTATTAGGTGTAAGCTAAAATAAAGATTGTGAAAGCAAAACATAAGGAAAAGTATTGAAATGGATTGATACAGTAGATCAGAGAAAAATAGGCATGAGATTTCCTTCCTCAAATTTATAACTACAAATACACTTTTGGGATAGTAGATTGTAGCAAAGATAGGCTTACAATATGCGATCAAACCATATTACTGTTACCCATTTTTCACTCTTAGGTTCAAAAGGGTGGAGTTTATTTTAAACTTAAAGGAATAGGGTGCAGTTTTATCAACCTTCTTCATTACATTCAAATATATAAATGGAAAAAATCTAGAAAAAGATTACAATTACAGATCTTTACATTCATGCACATGCATGTAATAGAGAAAGATTTGAAACTTTTCAAAAAAGTAATCTTTATTCAATGAATAGATGTTCATTATCTCATACAAGCCATGAGATTAACTTGCTTATTCAGGACAAAAATATGAACAATACATGCAAGAATAAGTGAAGAAAGTAAATGAATATGTATGTAAGGAGGGTAAACAACCATTGCCTGGAATGACTGGTTTTTATGCATTTTTTTTGCCTTGTTATTGTCTTAAGCTTCATCCGACTCTTCTAGCTCTTTCTGCTCCTAATCCTGCATATTACATTAGCAATGGTGTTAGAGTAAACTCTAAGCAATTACTGATAACAAACAGTACATGCATATTCACCCTATTCATGCATACATTGAACTCAAATCTGCATTTTTCTAAACTATTTGTTTCATGTGCAGCAACAGGTGCATTTATTTTTTTGATTAAATATGAGTGGAGTAAATGTGGCTCCCATAAGGGTTAAGCCCAGCTCATAGTTCATGCTCGATCTTTCATGGTTTATTCAAGGTCATTCAACAGGTGTCATTATAACATGAATTGTAATGGAAAGTTAACTTTGAACAATCACTTTAAAAAGGGATACAATGTTCTATCTTTCAAGATAACATAAAAGTAACACTAGACTTTTATCATTTTCGAGTCTCACTGAATGGATACAGTGGAGTTAACATTGTATGCTAATGTTGTACAAAGATCCATTAACAGTGTATTGGCTGAACATCACAGTGATATTCTATGCACAGTCATAACATAACCATGAGGCAAAATTTTCTATTAAAGATCAAAGGTAGGACACTTACATTATGAAAGGATGGATATGTCAGCAAATGTTAATGAATGAATCTTTAGCACATAGAGTGAAGCCATGTGGTAAAAGGAAATTTCATCAAACACAATGCACAGCATGCCATACATAAAATGCACAATCATTATGTGTTGGATCACAAGAAGATGTAAAATCAACAGAGCCATGTGTGATAAATGCATTGACAGTAAGCAAACGGGAAATAATGAATGTGTATCTTAAAGCAAGATATAGAAGTTTTTAAGATCATCTGAAATAGAAATACACTAAGCAGTATTTTTTCTTTTAAGAATAATCCTTCCTATTGAAGCACAGTTGCAATATCAAGACACAATATACCTCAAGCTTAATTAAGTAATGCCAACATTGTTCTATAAACATCAAAATATGGAACATTAGTGCCTACAGAAGTATCATGAAGATTTTTGAGCATGACTATGGCAAGCTTTTGGTAAGGAAGTAATTCTTAAAATGTTAGTAATGTACAGTGTTAGTCTTTTAAGAAGTGTTGTTTTTGCTTTGAAAATGCATTCCTATGAATAGAATGACAAGTATTCATCAAGGAGAACAGTTCATAGAGGATGCTAAATTATCTTGTCATTTGTAGTGGACTGCAAACCTTAGAGATCTCAATACAGTATAGGTGCAACTATCAGAGTAAGAGTTTTCATGACATTATGAGCAATAATCAATATGATAAGCACTGAAAAAATGCAAGGAATCATGAATAAGGTATATGTCCTAGATTCTTCATAGGCATTCAAGAGTTCCAAGGAGAGAACAGAGTAATACAAAGAGATGAAACACTTTGGTATCAGGGTTTTCTATTGAAGAGAGAACAACTAAACCCTCGGCCTCATGTGTAAATGGCCATAAAAACATAGAAGGCAAATCCTGAATCCATACATCCCAGGGCTGCGCCATGATTATGGCTACATTAAAAGTCTTCAACAACAATAAATGAATTCAAGTAATTGAGCAATGAAGAATTTCAGTGAAGCTTTAAAGATTCATATACAAAGCTCTTGATGGTGGCTTGCAAGAAGGGGTTACAAAACCCAGAATACGATAACAAATAGAGGAACCCAGGAAATAAAAGTGTAAAGAGAACAAAGAGTGATTTCTGGTTATAGAAACAGAGATTCAGAAAACAAAATTCATAATGCTTATGGTTACATTATAGAAAATAGGATAAAGCCCTCGAATTCATGAAACTCTTGACAAAAAAAGTCGCGGCCATTGAAGTGCAAAAATAAGCTTCCAGAAGAGTCTATAGTCGTGGCAATGTGAGTGCATTCAGAGAGACAATATAAAAAGAAAGTTCTGAATTTATATTTCTATTATGGAGAAAACTGTGCTTACCTTACTAGTATATGTTTGGAAAGAAGATCATGAAATTCCTCTGTTTAGCTGTAAGATTCATCATGGAAATGGCGAATAGAGCTCCAGGAACCCTAGCAATGAATGACGGAAACAAAGTTTCTACCGGAAACTTCAAGAATGAAATGATATTTCATTTAGATTTCTTTTGTTCTTAGGGTTTCACAACCCTAGCTTGAGCCGATAAGTAAAAAGATATTTTTTACCTATCTTCTAAATATTTGCCTTGAAACTAATGTATTGGTCATGTCATAATCGACCTCTGTGTGCCCTTTCATTTACATTGAGTGTGGAAATTTGTTGAAGACTCATATACTTTGTATTTTATTTCTCTCATGGGTTGAATTTGGACCTTTTTATTTTGCATCAAATAATGATTGTAAAACATTAATCTAAGTGATGTAGTTATTAATCACTTATTTTAATTGTTATTTAAAGATGCAAGATGGAAGTATTGTTTTTCGTGATTAGTTAAGGGGTGTATTAAATTTTATGACTTGATCCCAAGCATCTAGGGAAGTTGATGTCAGTTTGCAAACATTTGGAGGAAAAATTGGAGCATATTTAGGGATCTCGTTATGGTTTGATAAGATCAAATTGACGTTTTCAACCATTTTGAGTTATTTTGGTGAGGTTTCAGGCCCTAAATTTTAGGCTTTATGGGTGCTTACGAAAGTGAGGTTTCTAGAACCTTATTTGGTGGAAAAACTTAGAGCTTGGCTACTTAGCCATTTTTGTAACTCATTTTGCAGTTAGTTCTAATTATGCATTTTGGAGAGTTAGTGATTTTTCCTCAAATCCTTTCTCAGCTGATGTATGCTTTGTAACTCATTTGGAATTTGGAATTTGGAATACAGAGATTACCTTGAAGACTAGTGTTAGTTTTCATACTACCTTCATTTTTTTCTTTTAGATTATGTAAGATTTGAACTATGTTTTTTCTAAGTCTACATTTAAACTTTAAAGTTGTGAAATTCATCTTTCCTTCTTAAAATATATATGCAGATTAAACCTTTTCATAAACTATGCATAAGTTTTCACAAAGTTTATGTTGAGTAGATGAGATGACTATCATTAGTTTTCCAGTGTATGTTCATCTATTTTATTTCATGATTCATGTCAGTTAGGTGTATCACCATAAAGAATAGTTTCTACCATTTATGTTTTTCTTTAATGATCTTCTCCCTTTTCCTTCAAAGATAATAGTTTAGGTGATACTGCCTACATAGGAAGCCGGCCTTTTTTCTGGAGGTTTGGTCTTAGCTAAGTCTTAAAATTTTAAGATCATTCCCATGTTACACTAGATTGTTAAATTTTATATTCAACAGGGTGCAAAATCCAAGGTAACAATTACATAGAAAAATATTGAACAAAAATTGAATAACAAAGTTGCAAGCAAAGTAGGCTCAACAATTTTTTATCACAACAATGGTTGAAAAGAAATGGGAAAGGTTTCCCTTATTTATACACATAAAAGGAGTAGGGAACCCTAAAATCTCCTTATTTTTAACAACTAGACTTGCCAACATGCAAGCTTTATTTCTAAGACTAGGCAATTGATAACTAACAACTAACCACCTGTTAACATCAGTTAACTGATAAAATGCAAGAAAAGCTTCAACTATACATTTTGATATTTCCAAAGAACAAATATGCATGAATGAGAACAACAAGTTTAACTTGGAAAAGGCATCAAGTTAATAACTACTTTTTTAGTTTTTCTCTTAGAAAACATCACTGCCCCAATAGGTGACTCACTCATTGACAATTTTGGTGGCTCTACAACTAGAGTGATGACCTATGTTTCTTCTACAGTTTTATACTTCTGACACTTCTCCAGATTTTCAATGGACGAGTATTTGAATGAGAAAAATCTTGAATTTTGACTATAAACATGCCTATGTTCAGAAATTTTTTGCACAAATGGCTAAAAATAGGTTGCTGATTTTTCTACACAAAAAGCAGATTTTTTGAAAAAAGCCGAGGTCTGGGTTTTGTAGGAAACCTCGTTTTGAAAGGACCTAGATCGTCAGATTTTGAAAAAGATGAGGATTTCCCGAACATGTGTGATCTCCTAAAATATAGGGACCGAAATGCAAATTTTTAAAATTTTCCAATCTCCAAGAGGAGTAAAAAGCAAGTGGACCCAAATAGATGAAAATTGAAAATTTTGACCACTTATTTTTGAAATGTGATGCCCTAGAAAATCGGACCATGAAAAAGCGTGCCTCTGTGCTTTCCAATCCCGAATCCATGAAGAACACTGAAAAAGTACTTTGTTTGAGCCTTTGAATCTTGATGAGAAGAAAATTATATCTTTCTTCCTCTAATAGCCAACCTACAAATTATGAAAAATGCATGCGAAAGCCTTCTTGGATAGAGTTTGGAGACAAAAATACACTTTGCATGTAAAACCCTATTATTTTGGAGTCTATCCACGAAGATAGAAACTATGCATGCAAAAATCTAACTTCGTTTGCATCAAACGGTGAATTCCTCTTTTGTAGCTACAAAATGTATGCATGCATGAAGGCACGATTTTCATCAACAAAAAATGGAGACAAGAAAATGGTTAAGGCATGCAATCTTGGGAGTGATGACTGTACAAGGGCGCCTAGCTCTTCCAGTGTTACAATTTTTCATCATTTTCAATCTTTTGCTTGTTTCTACTTCCAGCAAAGCTTGCCTTCGACTTTGATGATCTGGTAAACTAGCGCTGCCAACTAATAAAACTTGTTTGATCATGGAAATTTCATGTTTGACCACTGCTGAAGTGATCCCCAACTTTACATCAACATTTGACATCATTTGATCATGATTGTATGCCTTTGAACCAGCCGACGAAGATCGAAAAGGAAAGAAGCATGTCAGAATAAAAAAAAAATCCTTAGGAATGAAAACTCTGGTGCCCTTCTTAGATAGGGGCACCTAAGCATCCCAACCTTAGCAATTTTTTTGTGATTTTCAAATTTTTACTTTGCTTGCCTTCACCAGAAGATAGTGACCCTTGTTTGATCTTCATTTTTGGGTAGCTGGTGAACAACAGAGACTAAAAGTCAGTCATTCTGGAAAGCCTAATCATATCTGAGATGAATTATACCTTTTTCCAATCTCCATCAATGCATCTGACTGATTTTGTGAAAGTGGGAACCAGGTTGATGAAGGAATTTGAACATTTTCTGAAAAACGTGAAAATATTCTAAGGCATTGAAAGCTAGGCATTCTCCTTGAAAAGGGGAACCTGGGTTCTCCAGCGTTAGCCAAATTTGTGATATTTTCAATTTTCCTTTGACTTTGTTCATTTTGCGTGAAATGCCTCTATTTGATATGCAATTTCTGATGTATGACTGATCCTCAGCACTAGATGATGGATTCATTGAAGAGCCTGAACATATCTGAGATGATATCTAGCTTTTCCCAACCCTAAAACTACTTTTTATTGCATTTGACTAGATCTAAATTGGGCTAATGGGTCAAAATTGCATGTTTTCCAAAAAATGACAAAAATAAATAAAGACACGAACACTTGGGTGCCCTTCTTGGACAAGGGCACCCAACATCACCAAACTTAACCATTTCTATTTTTAGAAATTTTGACTTTTGACGACAATTTTTACAAGACTTTTTACTATTCTTTACAAAATGCCTTAATGAGGCAAAAATTTTAATTTTAGGCATTACAATTGGCTCTCTCTGGGGACCATGTTGGTACTTACAACATAGGAGAACCAAGAATATTTTGACTTTTAAGCATATATCAGTGTCTTATTAGTTGGGCATTAGAGTTAAGATCATTTCCTAATCACCTATCACAAGACTTTGCCTAAATCACCTAGGATAGGACTTCCTAAAATCACCTATAAGTTGGAACTTCCTCGGTCACCTAAAACAAGGCCACCTAAAAACACCTAAAACACGACAAAAACTTTATAGAACGGGGAAGCACATCATGACATAACACAAACATTTGTAGAAAGGGGAAACACATTATGAAAATAGAAAGGAAAACAAAAAACAAAAATACTCCATCCTCGAAGGATTTCTTGCTATATGGCAACGAGAATGAATTACAACAATGTTGCTTCTGCCTAAAAGGCTTCACTTCTCTTCTGATGGGTATTCCAAGAGACAATTCCTCCGAGATGAAGATTCTCAGATCTTGATACAACCAAGCAAAGGCACCCTAACAAAATTCAAAATATGGCGCAAAGAGGGAAGCAAATACCACTGAGGCATCAATTTTGTTGTTGTCCATCCTTGGGATGTCTTTGATGTTGAATGCTTCAAACCAATCGATCAAGTTCCAAACTCGGTTTCTATAATACTGTATGTGATCCTTTCTGACCTAGAAATATCCTTTGATTGGCTCATTGATCAGCTCTACATCCCCTTTAACACATAGGAGCTTGATTCCCATGTCTTCAGTATTTTTGAGGCCTAACAAAAGTGCCTCTTTTTCAGCTTCAGTGAATTCCAATTGCAAGCAATATGCAAATGGGTAAAACTATTCTTTAGGAGAGATGATCATTTCCCCTACTTCTAAACCTTCAGTTTAACAACCTCCATCAAATTACATTGTCCATAACCTTGTATCCTTTTTCAATCTCTTTTTTAGGACAATCAATGTTCTAGTTTTCATGTTCTATGTTTTTCAACATCACATAGTTAGTAAGATTTGTTTCTTGATATAGAATTTTGGCTAGGGGGGCTAGGGATTTCACCACTATGAATCAGGATTTGGGCTCAAGTTCTATCTTGATTTTTCCCTCCTTTATAGGAATGGTTGCGAACAACCAATCTAACTGTATCCTACCACCAATATCTCTGTAGAAGCTCCGGCTCAACAACATCCTATAGTTGGATGGAATGTCAACCACTAGGATGGTCATCATTATCTTTTTATTCATATAAGCCACCAACCTTACTTGAGTGTCCTCCAATTATTCGACCAACTGTACCGACTTAGACTCAAGTGAATAACACTTGTCCTATGTATTAGTGCACGAAAGTCCTAATGCATTCATCACTTGTAGAGGCATCACATTTTCTGAAGCTCCTGAATTTATGATGCAATTGCTCAATTTAAATCCTCCTATATAGAGAGATATATAAAAAGGTTTGGGCTTTTCTTTCACTGACATGGATGATTCAAGCAATGTAGGTTGAATTGAAGCCTCTTTCTCTACATATTGTATTATTTTGTCCAGCTGCTCAAGATGATCAAGAAGATACTCCAACTGTGAAATCTTAACCTTGGTCTTCATCATGGAGTTTACAATGTCAAAATTTGCTAAAGATGGGTCTTGAGCAACCACTTAACTTGTTCTTTAGTTCTCTGCCTCTCTTCTTCCTTATGCACTTTCAAGTGTTGAGAATGTGTAAACATAGGTGTTGAATATCTTTCATGATTTACTGCAAGAGTAGTGGTGGGGGTCTTCTTCTTTTTCAATAATGGGTGCACTTTTAAAGTATCCCACAATAGAGTCACCATAGAAGTTGTCTGTCTATGGTAAGACAACATTCAAACTTGATGTAGGGACAAAACTTGAACCAGGTGTAGCATTAGTATATCCCATAATATAGTTCATTCTTAAATTCTCAGGACATGTAGTACTGGTATGTGCATCGGTCTCATGGAAAGAACAAAATACTGCATTTTGTCCAAGTTCAACCGTTGATCTTGGTGGAGGTGTTGGAAACCACGACCTGTAATTATTGAAAGGATGAAAATTATTTCTCTTAGTCTAATATGGCTATTGAGGTTGATATTGTAGTGGTGGTAGTGCAAGCCTCTCATGGGCTACCCTCTGTTGTAGTGGATCTATAGAACTCTAAACTAGAGGCCTAATAGAATCATTCTTCATCTTGTCAGAGGTGATCATATTATCCTCCAACTCGATGGTGTGTTCTTGTGCATCTGTCAGTTTTGTTTCTTTTGTTGTCTTGAAAAACAAGGCTATCTCTAATGGAAGAGCATTTATGAAGCATCTCATTAGAATATTCAATGATGAATTAAGTGTAGAAGAAATTCATGTAACAAGATGATTAAATATTGCTACAAACTCCCTCATGGGATCGTTGTGCTCCATACTTGAATTTTCAAGTCAGGAAAACAACATATGACTGTCTTCAGTGGGATTGAATCTCGCCAAAAATTTCTCGCTCATAGTTATCCAACTTGTAATAATGCTCGGCTCTAGGTGATTGAACCAGCTAGCTACATTCCCAACAAGAGTCTCCACAAAGAGACGCATTGCGATGTCTTCATGTGCTATGTGCAACATGGCGCAACCCATTGTGAACACAGAGATATGTTCATTAGGATGTTGACTCCCGTCATCATGAAACAGGTGAAATTGCTTCCTTGACCCTGTAGGTAACTCATTATTTTCCTACAAAGCCAAAGGTCAAATGTTGTTACCCCAAGGTAATAGGAGTGGACGTTGCTGATTTCTATTAGCATGATTAGAAGCATGGTCTGGTAAGAAGCCCTCTCTGAGACATATTTGTTTCTTTGGCTGTGAGTCATATGCATATGTGTTGAATGAGAAAAGATCAAAGTTAGAGAAAAAGGATATCAAAAGTATCTTCATCGGCTACGGTATTGGTGTGAAATGATACAAGCTTTGGAATCTTGTTACTGAGAAGGTTTTGTACAGCAGGAGTGTAATCTTTTGTGAGCTGAAACCTTCTACAATTGATATGTAGTTAGAGACAGAAGAAAAAGAAAAGAAGAATGATGTAGTTGAAATTCCTCGAACTCCAGATAAAGAGGAACTACAAATTCAAAGTGTACCTGAAACTGAGGAGAGCTCTAGCAGCTTTGAGAGTTATGAACAAGAAGAAGAACCACAACCTCAACCTCAACTTGTGAGAAGGTCTACATGTGAGAAGCAACAACTTGAAAGGTATGGATTTTCCATGTTGGATTTGAATTGTGCCTATGCTTTAATTACTAGCATTGATGAGCCTAGGACTGTAAAGGAGGCTATTAATATGTTTGATTCAGATTCCTGGTTGGAAGCCATGAATGAGGAAATGACATCATTAAAAAATAATGAAACCTAGGATTTGGTACCTTTTCCTAAAGGTCAAAAGCATGTTGGCTGCAAATGGGTATTTAAGAAGAAAATTGGTTTGGATGGCAGTGTGGAGAAGTATAAAACTAGGTTGGTTGCAAAAGGTTATTCCCAGGTGGAGGGAATTGATTATGGAGAAATATTTTCTCCTGTAGCTAAGCTGACATCTATCAGATTTTTGTTGTCACTTGTAGCTGCATATGACTTAGAGGTTGAACAAATGGATGTGAAAACAATGTTTCTTCATGGAGATATGGAAGAAGAAATTATCTGTCTCAGCCTGAGCACTTCATTGAAAAAGGTAAAGAAAGTCTGGTTTGCAAGTTAAAGAAATCTCTATATGGTTTAAAGCAATCACCTAGAATGTGGTACCAAAATTTTGACACCTTTGTGTTGTCATTGGGATTTGTGAGATCAAAATCAGATCATTGTGTGTACTACAAAACTAAAAATGATTGTTTACTTATTATTGCCCTGTATGTGGATGATATGTTATTCTTTGGGAATAGTAAGGGTATGTTTTTTGATCTAAAATCTCGGTTGTCAGCACAGTTTGAAACGAAAGATTTAGTTGCAACAAGGTATATTTTGGGTATGGAAATCAAAAGGGATGGGGGAAGTATAAAAATTTGGCTCAGTCAGAGCAAGTATATTAATTATGTCCTTAAGAGATTTAGTATGACAGATTGCAAGCAGTTAGTTGTTCCTATGTTGTAGGGAACAAAGCTATTTGTTGAAGATTGTCCAAAGTCTCCTACTGAGATGGAGGACATGACCAAGGTGCCCTATGCAAGTGCAGTTGGCAATTTAATGTATGCAATGGTCTGTATTAGGCCAAACATTGCCCAAGCAGTGGGAATACTTAGTCAGTTTATGGCTAAACCAGGAAGGCCACAGTGTGATGTTGTGAAAAGAGTCTTTAGCTATTTAAAAGGTACTTCGGAGTATGCTTTGTGTTATCATGGAAACTCAGTTGGGTCACAAATATCTCTTAGCATTCATGGGTATGAGGATTTTGATTGGGCAGGGGATGTTGACAACAAAAGATCTGCCAGTGGATACATCTTCATGTTATTCAGTGTAGTTAGTTGGATGAGCAAGCGACAGACTATAGTCGCTTTATCTACTACTTAGGCAGAGTATATGGCAACAACACACGCTTGCAAAGAAGCCATTTGGCTTAGATGTTTATGTTTTGATGTTGGGTTTAATGCAAGGAAGATTACTATTTTCTGTGATAGTCAAAGTGCTATTTGTTTGGCGAAAAATCACACTTTCCATGCCAGGACAAAGCATATCGATGTAAAATATCATTTTGTTTGTGATATGGTGGAAGGTGGAAAGGTTAATATGGAAAAAGTGGATACCCTGGAGAATGTCGTTGATGCATTGAAAAAGCCTGTGAGCACAAACAAGTACAGGTGGTGTGCCAGTTCAATGGGCCTTGGGGCCTATGACTTTCAATAACTTCGTGTTTGGAAGAAGCCAGTAAGTCCTTCGCCAAGTGGGAGCATATTGGAAAATGTGACTCAAATTTATTGGCTTGAACCTCTCCCAGTAGTTTATGTTTAATTCCTTCATCGACCTAATATTTAAATCTTGGAGGGAACTTGTTTTGTTGCCTAAGTCACATGGTTCCAATTTTTTCAAACCTAAGTCGCGGGGTTCTAAAGTTTCATAACCTCCTGACTTAGCAATCTCTTTGTTATCAGTGTGTTGCGGGTTCTAAGAACTTCGTAACCTCTAACAAGAGGTTCTAAAGTTTAGGTTTTCAGCAACATAGCGACTTTAAAGGAAATGGATGTGGGGACCACTTGGAGCGGTAAAGTGAATATTGAAGTGACATCCTGATAGGGTGATGTATTGTTTCTTGCTCGTGGGTGTCTTTGTGGAACCCAATAGGTTGACAATGGAGTTTGGTGATGACGTGACATCATGTTGGTCGTTGATCATCGTTTGCAATGAGATTAATCCAATGGTGTCCGCTAACCCTACACCCCTTGTGGTGGGTCCCGACTAACTCATGCGGGGTGTGCAAGCTTTGCACATGTGTCTTGGTGGACCCCGCGTATGGCAAGCGGTGTATGAAGGAGATTGACGGTGCATGATTAAAGGTGATTGAATTGGCAATGATGTTTCAATTGGTAACTGACATAGAGGAAGGAATCAATTTGTCCAACTACACTTGTGACCAATGTTGGTGAAGTTTTAATTAGTTAGGTGGCAACACAGTTTACAAAGTAGATGAACATTAGAATCAAATCGAATATACAAAAGAGTGCATTTAACACATATATGATTCTAGGGTTTTTCTTGGTATCTGAATTAAATGTTGTGGGGCTCGATGAAGAAAAACAACATTGTATGCTTTATGAGCATTGTATCAGTGTGAGAACAAAAAATAAGAGAAGAACGAAAATCAAAATTTGCATGTGAGGTTGTTCAGGGGATTGTATTGCTGCTGTGAGTTAACAGTTGAGAGTGGAGTTTGTAACTCTGTATGTAATTTGTTTATTGTAATACAAAGTGGCTTTACTTGGTGTGTGGGCTTTTCTCTCGTAAGGGTTTTCCCATGTAAATTTGGTGTTCAATTTTGTGTGTGTTGTTTGATTGATTTACTTTATTAATGTGCATCTTAATAATGTGTAATTCAGATTAAAAATTTTTTGCACTTCTTTCCTAAGAATTTTTGCATTTGGAAGGCATTTCCACACCGTGCTTTCCTTATAGACAGGGGTGCTTAAATCCTCTAGTGTTAGTCAAATTTTTATCATTTTCAATCTTTTGCTTGTTTCTACTTTCGGCAAAGCCTACCTCTGACTTTGACGATCCGGCAAACTAGTGCTGCCAATTGATAAAACCTATTTGATCATGGCAATTTCATGTTTGACCACTGTTGAAGTGATCCCCAACTTTATATCGCATTCAATGTCATTTGATCATGATTGTACGCCTTTGAACTTGCCGACGGAGATCAAAATGGAAAGAAGCATGTCAAAATCAAAAAATTTCCTAATGCATGAAACTTTGGGTGCCCTTCTTGGATAGGGGTGCCCAAGCATCCCAACCTTAGCCATTTTTTTGTGATTTTTAAATTTTTACTTTGCTTGCCTCCATCGAAAGCCAATGACCCCTGTTTGATCTTTGTTTTCGGTTAGTCGGTGAACAACAGAGACTGAAAGTTAGTCATTCTAGCAAGCCTAATCATATCTGAGATGAATTATACCTTTTTCCAGCCTTCATTACTACATTTGATTGATTCTTTGAAAGTGGAAACTGGGCTAACAAAGGAATTTGAACGTTTTCTGAAAAATGTGAAAAATATTCTAAGGCATTGAAAGCTAGGCACCCTCCTTGAAAAGGGGTGCTTGGGTTCTCAAGAGTTAGCCAAGTTTTTGAGATTTTCAATTTTCCTTTGACTTTCTTCATTTTGTGTGAAATGCCTCTGTTTGATTTGCAATTTTTGTTGTTTGACTGATCCTCGACATTAGATGATGGATTCATTGAAGAACCTGAACATATCTCTCCATCTTTTTCCAATCCTAAAACTACTTTTGACTACATTTGACTAGATTTGAATTGGGCTGATAGGTCAAAATTGCACATTTTTCAAAAAACAACAAAAATAAGCTAAGGCATGAACACTTGGGCGCCCTTCTTGGAAAGGGGCACCCAACATCACTAGACTTAACCATTTCGATTTTTATAAATTTTGACTTTTGATGACAATTTTTACAAGACTTTTTACCATTCTTTACAAAATGCCTTAATGAAGCAAAAAAATTAATTTTGGGCATTACAAGTTTAGGGTTAGAATTAGGGTTAGGGTTAAGGTTGGAATAGAATTATGATTACCATTAACATTAGGCTTACCATTTAGTTTAGGGTTAGGGTTAGAATTATGGTTAAAGTTAGAATAAGAATTGAGGTCGGGTTTAAGGTTAGAATTCAAGTTAGAATTAGGATTAGGGTTAGGGTTAGAATTAGAATTGGCATTAGATTTGGAGTTTGAATTCAAGTTAGGATTATGATTGGAGTTAGAATAGACTTACAATTAGAATTAGTGTTAAGGTTAGGTTTAAGCTTAAAATGAGGGTTAGAATCAAGGTTAACATTAGGGTAAGGTTGGGTTAGAATGAGTGTTACAATTAAGGTTAGAGTTAGAAATACGATTGGAGTGAGGGTTAGGTTTAGAGTTAGAATTATGGTTAGGGTTGGAGTTAGAATTGTGGTTAGGGTTAGGGTTACAGTTATAATTATAGAGTGTCAAACCTTTTGATTTATGTATTGTCAGTGCCCATGTCAATTTTAAGAGTATTTGTATTATGTGATCCCTTTCTATTGATGTAATCAAAATTGTATGTATAATATAAATATAATATAACATTATAAATAAAAGATTATACTATAATATAATATTATATAATAATATGAATTTTATATATAATTTATCCAGCTTTTAATATATAGTATATATATATTACTAATATACGTCATATGTATCACTAATAATATTATTACATATATGTTACTTATATAGCTTATATGTACTATTAAAATATAATATTCTTATTTATAATCTTATTATAATTCATATATAAGCATTTAGACACTTAAAATTGACCATTATATTTGGTCAATTAAATCCTAGTTCGTTTGTTCCCGATCAGATCTAATAATTAAATAAAGTCATATTTATTTAAATAATATTTCCCATTAAAACCCCATTTTTATTATTATTAATCAAATAATATTTTTATTTATTTAATTAAGATTTCTTATCTAAAACCCATCTTCTATATTAATTAAATAATAATCTTAAATAATTAATATTCCTAATCTATTTCATCTATCTAAGGTAGATTAATTAGTATTCCTAATTAATTATTTACCTATCCTACCCTACCCCTACTTCTCATAAATTAAATTAAATAAATTCTATTTATTTAATTTTACTCAAGCACATGTCATATCCTCCAACTCTCCCACTTGTCCTCTAATTCTAATCACCCACCTAATCCCACCCCTAAACATGTGCACATTCCTAATCCATGATTAGGAAGGGGGTCAAACCCTTTCCACTTATTACTCACCCTCTTTGTACCATAGCCTTAAAGGCTTTCACCTTTTGAGAAGAAACCCCACATGGATCCTTGTCCCAAAAGTACACTCCATGCACACTCAGGGAATTAAAAATTCATCTGCTTCTCTCATCCCCATCCTCTTTGGAGTGTGGGACAAATCTTGCCTTTATGGCAAGATCTTCCCATACTCCAAGGTACCCTCACAAGTACCAAGGTCTTCTCAAGCCACCACATTGTGCCCCTTTGGCACAATCTCATGGCTTGAGAGATCTCATTCCATCCTAGCCATTGATCTATCCATTCAATCCTCATTGTTGATCTTTCTCACCAAAAATCTATAAATCCATCCTTCTTACAAATCTTCCTTCAACCTTTCTTTAATGTTCTTCCTTTTATCTTCTCATTTGCTGATCTGCAGGTGTCATTCTAATATAAACTCTTATTCCTCACACACCTTCCTTTTATTTATCTTCACATTTCACTCTTCTCACTACTACTTACAACCATCTTTTATGTCTTCATAAACTAGTGAAATGATGTATTTCTTAGAATAGATATCTCTTCACATATATATTATTTATTTAATGGTCATAGCTCTTCAACATGTCTCTTGACTATTCTCAACCAAATCTTCAATTAATATTCATTCACTTTATTCTTCTATATTCATCTTATTTATTTCATGCTACATATTATCATTCCATACAATTCTTCTTTGAATGATAAAACCTTCTCTTTTGTTCCTCACTCACTCTTGAATGATAAAAATTTCACGCACTTCATCTCATGGAATGACTTCTTTTATATATCTTGTCTCATCATGAGACACAACCCTTTCATTGTACCCTTGTGACTCTTGGTTAAAACTAATCTTTATTTATTTAATTAATTTTTGTAAGAGCCCAGGTGTCTCTCAACCCAACTTCTCAACTGTAATTGCATTTTTTTGTGTTTTTGCAATTTTTGACTTTTTTGTTAGGGTTTTGGATAATTGAAAAGAAAGTGCGATTTTGAGAAATAAATGCAAATAAATTCATAAATAAATAACGATGCACCAAATAACTTCCAGAGCAATGGCAGATGATTTTATTATCGTTATTGAACAACTACAATGCTTTCCGGAATAGAAGAAGTGAACAAATAAATTTATTAAGGGAACCTGGTTATTGCTTGCAGCTGCCTGGAGGAATGATGAAATGTACGGCCAAGTTCAGATCTTGATTTCTTTTCCTAGATAACAGCTGAAATCGATTTCCCTTGATGGTGCGCCAAAAATAATGAAGACTGGAAGCTCAGAAAATAGGCATTTGGTTGCCAGAGGAAAAAAACGTCCTTTCTACAGTCTGTACGACCTGTCAGTAGCATTAATTGCAGTCGTACCTTTCTTGGGAAATGTGCCAAATGCAAAACAATGATACTCTCAAAAAGGCGATTCTTCCTGATGAATAATAGAACCAAATACTGGATGAAAAACTTCACTATGAGCTCTGTATGACTTCTGGATGAAGCCACGCTGATGGACAATCTTCAACTGGTATTTCACAACATCAGTATGTCAGATCTTGAAGAGGGAACGTTCTCTAAAATCAATGTCTGCTGAAACCCTAGGTTCGCAAACCCCAATACTCAGAGAGAGAATAAGACAAATTGAATAATCATAACATAAGAGTTTGATTTGTCTTGGTAGTGTATATATAACCCTTTCAAAAATTCGACCCAAGCTTCTTTTTAATAATCATTTAAATAAATGATTAAATTCGCCCTTCTTAACTTAGGGAAAATATTAAATAAATAGCGTCCCATCTTTTAATGAATAAATAATTATTCATTATAATAAATATTTCTCTTTATTATAAAGTATTAAAAATACTTTATAATACGCCATTAATCATTAATATTTAAATATATTAATAAAGTGACTTTATAACATAAAGTCAAAATATCAATTATTTAATAATCATTAAATGCTCCATTATTTTCCATCTGACCATCAAACTGACAAACTGGGTCGACTCTGAGCTAACCAGCTGAACTAGCTGCCCTGCCCAAAATAGCAGCTTCTGCCTGCCTGACTTACTATAAATAGTAAGTAAATGAAAAACCTCTCTGAAAGATTCTGCGAAGGCCCAACCTGAATCAACTGAAAGAATGATGCTCCTGAACACCGGGTAACCGCCTCAAATGATCCTCTACACACCACTGTCAACCTATGAGGATCGGAATGATAGGCTAACCACATATCCAGCTGAACTGACTAGGAAGGGGACATCACAGTCCGCCCTCCTTGAAATTGCTTGTCCTCAAGCAATCTCAACTCTGGATGCTGTAAAATCTCCTCGGACTCCCATGTAGCATCCTCAATTGGCAAATCTCTCCACTTGATCAGATATTCCCTGATCACCCGCCTCCGAAGGTGTCCGTCTCTCATCTCGAGGATGGCCTTAAGTACTAGTATCAATTTACCTTCATCATCAAGGGGTGGCAAAACTGGAGAGGGTGCCACATGCTGACCCAATGCCTTCTTCAGGCGAGAAACGTGAAACACATTGTGAACCCTACTATCTGCTGGTAAGTCCAACTCATATGCAACCTCGCCCACTCGTCTGATAACACGGAATGGACCATAGTAACGAGGTTTCAACTTCTCCACACCACTCTTCCGCAGAGTAGATTGACGATACGACTGCAACATAAGATACACCATATCACCCACTACAAAGGAACGCTCAACCCTTTTCTGATCAACATACTACTTCTACTAATTCTGTGCCCACTGGATATTGTCTCTGAGAGACCTCAAAATGTCCTGCTGGCTCTGCATCATATCTCCTGCACTCGGCACTCTGCTATCACTCAATATCAGATCCAAAAGGTTGGGCGCCTCATACCCATACAATGCCATGAAGGGCGTCATCTGTATCATCATGTGGTGAGTAGAGTTATAACAATACTCACAGAGGTATATCCACCTCACCCAAGCTCTCTGCTGTCCAGCTATGTAATTGCGCAAGTAACCTTCCACCCACTTATTGACAATTTTCGTCTGTCCATCTATCTGCGGATGGTAGCTAGTACTCAGTGTCAGTTCGGTCCCACAAAGCCTGAACAACTCCTGCCAAAATTTGTTCATGAACCGACTGTCTCTATCGCTGACTAACGTCCGAGGCAACCCATGTAACCGGAATACCTCTCTAAAGAAGAGCTCTACAGTCTGCGATGCTATGAATGTAGTAGTAATCGGGAAGAAGTGTGCATATTTGGTCAACTGATCAACCACTACGTAAATGCAATCTTTACCTTGGGCTTTCGGCAAACCCGTGATAAAGTCCATCGATAAACACTCTCACTTCCTGTCAGGTATCGGAAGTGGCTGAAGCAATCCAGTAGGATATGTGTGTTCCTGCTTGTTCTGCTGGCAAACAGAACACTCTCGAACATACTGAAAAATATCAGTTTTCAGCCCTTTCCAAGTAAACCGTTCCCAAAGCAGCTTATATGTTTTGAAGTACCCGGGATGGCCCACCATAGGAAGATCATGAAAGGCTCTCAAAACTGTATCCCTCAACTCAGAACCAAGAACCAGAAAAATATGCCCCTTGTAAATGATCAAGTCATCTACAATGATGTACCTACTATCCTGCTTTGTCCCATCAAGCCCATGGGTTCTTAGCATACTCAGTAACAATCCGATGCCTCCAATCCTCGGAGATCTGTGCCATAGCATTCAACTGAGGTCTGCGAGACAAGGCGTCAGCTACAACATTCTGCTTCCCCTTAATGAAAGTAATATCAAAATCATATGATTGCAGTTTGTTGACCCATTTTTGTTGCCTCTCATTTAGGTCTCGCTGTCCAAGGAAGTGTTTCAGGCTATTGTGATATGTACGCACACTGAACTTGCTGCCTACCAAGTATTGCCTGAACTTAGCCAAAGCATGCATAATGGCTAACATCTCCTTGTCGTAAGTGCTGTAAAACCTCTCAGGACCCCTAAGCTTCCTGCTCTCAAAAGCAATAGGGTGCCTCTCCTGCATCAAAACAACACCAATGCCTTCCCCTAAAGCATCGCAGAACAAATCAAATAACTTCGTAAAGTTAGGTAAAGCTAGCACTAGACACGAAGTCATGATCACCTTAAACCTATCAAAGCACTCATGCGCCTGTGGTGACCAAGTAAAAGCCCCTTTCTTTGTCAAATCAGTAAGGGGTGCGGCATGACGTGAGAACCCACTAACAAATCTCCTATAAAAAGCACACAACCCAATGAATCCTCTGAGCTACGTAAGGTTCTCTGGTACTAGCCACTCAACTATTGCCCGGACCTTTTCAGGGTCCATACTAACTCCCTTGGCACTGATGATGTGCCCTAGATACAACTCCACCATGCCTAGCTCACACTTGTATTCCTTGGCATAAAAGGACTCCTCAGCCAAGATACCCAAAACTATATCCAAGTGAGCTAAATGCTCCTCCCATGACCTACTATACACCAGGATGCCATCAAAGAAAACCAACACGAATCTCCGCAACTGAGAACTGAAGACCCTGTTCATGGTAGCCTGAAAGGTGGCAGGTGCATTGGTTAAACCGAAAGACATAACCAAGAAATCGAAGTGACCCCAATGGCACCTGAAAGCGGTTTTCTCAATGTCTTGCTCCCTCATCTGAATCTGGTGGTACCTGGATCTCAAGTCAATCTTCGTAAAGAAGATAGCACCGTGCAACTCATCAATCAACTCATCGATGCGTGGTATCGGGTACCTGTTCTTAATTGTCCTCTTATTGAGCTGGCGACAGTCTATGCACATCCGAAGTGATCCATCCTTCTTCACCAATACAATCGATGAAGCAAAAGGTGACTTGCTAGGTCTAATATGCCCCATAGCTAATAACTCATTGATGGTCTTCTCTATCTCATCCTTGAGTCGTTTCGGATGCCTGTAGGGTGTAATCATAATGGGCTTTGCGCCCTCCTCCAACTTGATGATATGCTCAGTGCCTCTATCTGGAGGTCTACCAGGTGGAATATCGCTAAACACTTTGGAGTATTTAGTCCTGAGTATCTAAATGTCTGGATAGTACTCACCCTTCTGCTACTCCTGCTGTGCTGGCATTAACATACACTCTATAGCCCAGTCAACCATATCATGATGAATGAGTCTCTCCATCCGCCTGTATGAAACCATCCTCAAATTACTGTCTCTAATGGCCTTGATGACATGAGGTTTCCCATTAACCTTGAACTTCATCTCCATGTCTCGTAGATTAAGTGTGAACTCACCCAAATCGTGCAGCCATGCCATCCCTAACACCACATCAGTATCTCCCATATTAACAACATAGAATTCAGTCTTGAACTCGTAGTTGTTCAACCGCATCGGAAGATCAGTAATCTTTCTGTCGCATTTGAGGGTGTACCCATCAGCCACCTTGACTCGAATACTCTCAAACTCCTCTGTCTGTATACCACGTCTATCTACCAACCGCGCATCAATGAAATTATGAGTGGCACCAGTGTCGAGTAGAGTGATTACCTTCTGACCTGCTAGGAGCCCACGAAGTCTAAACGGCCCATCTCTCTGAAGGCTAGTCAAATGTGCCTCCTGTAGCTTCCTTCCTCCTTCGTTTTCACCCTCATTTTCAGACCTGTCATCATCTGAATGCTCAGAATCAGCTTGTTGGTCTAACAGATCAGATTGCTCTTCTCCCTCATAAAACCATTCCATCTGATTGTTTTTAACCTTGGGACGAAGCAGACATACATGTTTTTCATCATAGGGTGCCTTGCACCAGAAACACAATTTTTTCTTCTGTAGATCATTCAGTGTTTCTCTGTCAAAGGGTGGTGCATTTTGTCTCTTAGGATCGGGTGGATCCCTCTTTCTGTCAAAGGGCCTATTCCTGTCAAAAGACCTATTAGGCCTCGTGTAGGGTGTCGAACCTGAAGTGAACTTGCTGCTAGGTGCTGCAAGCTCCATGTTACGTGCCTTCCTCATGGCCTCCTAAAGAGTAGGAGGATCAAATTCCTTGACCCAACCTCTCATAGGCTCCATCAAACCCTCGACGAAGAGAATAACAAGTCTCTGTTCTAAAATGCCTGTCACCATGACTGCAACCCTTTGAAACTCACCAACATAAGCATCCAAACTACCTGTCTGTCTGAGCTGGGCTAGCTCCCTAAAGTAGAGTTCTGGATCCTTCTTGTCAAAACACTCTATGAGCCTGCTGGTGAACTCCTAGTAAGTAGTGACTGCATGATGGCCAAGTGTGTACATGCCATGATGCCACCAATCATGCGCCAACCCATCAAGATACAAAGTAGCAAACTTAATGGCCTCGTCCTCCTGCATAGGTCTCAGTGATAGATAATTGTCCAACTTCTGGACCCAAGACCTCATTGACGTCTTATCGGAACCATCAAAGTATGGCAAGGTGATTTTGCTAACTGCATACTGTAAATCCCTGTTCACTTGTGGCTGTGGCTGCTGGTGCTGAGGAGCTCTTCGGTCAAATCTACCTCCCGCTCTAGGTTTATGAACATCCATAAACTCATGAAAGGACAATGCCTGTCTGATCTCAGGTGCTAATGATAGATACTCACCATGAAATCTAGTCACATCCACTACTGACATGCCATTGTGTGGCTAAAACTCCTAATGATGACCCTGCTGCTCTGCCTCCGGAGTCAGAGGTGGGGTCTCTCTAGATATGAATGTAGGTTGTCTAGGCCTACGCTCATGATAGATCGGTGATAGCTGTCATGGTGCCGATGCCAAAGGCTGGTCCACTCCTGCAGTCCTGCTCGACTGTCCGATCTGGATATAGTGTAGCTGGGATGGAATATACTGTCTAATAGTGCCCATCAACTGGGACATCATGTCCATCATATTATCGTGCCTGCGTCTAAACTCCTCATCAGTAATATCACCCTCTGCATGCGCTTGCCTTGAATCCCTAAGTGTCTCTGCAAGGATCTCACGGTCCGCCATCAGTGTTGTGACACTATTCTCACTGCTGTTGGAGCTAGATCTGTGAATACCCAATACTCCTAATATTGTCTCACCTTCAGGAATAGGTGGACCTGTCCAATCCTCAACTCTGCCTGTTCCTATACCCTTAGTATAGTGAATGATGTCTCTACTCATGAAAAAGCATCCAAAAAGCACTCTGTTTACTGAAAAAGCACAGGATGGCAGGAAAACTGTGCTCTGATACCACTGTAAGAGACCAGGTGTCTCTCAACCCAACTTCTCAACTGTAACTGCGTTTTTTTGTGTTTTTGCAATTTTTGACTTTTTTTGAGGGTTTTGGATAATTGAAAAGAAAGTGCGATTTTGAGAAATAAATGCAAATAAATTCATAAATAAATAACGATGCACCAAATAACTTCCAGAGCAATGGTAGATGATTTTATTATCGTTATTGAACAACTACAATGCTTTCCGGAACAGAAGAAGTGAACAAATAAATTTATTAAGGGAACCTGGTTATTGCTTGCAGCCGCCTGGAGGAATGATGAAATGTACGACCAAGTTCAGATCTTGATTTCTTTTCCTAGATAACAGCTGAAATCGATTTCCCTTGATGGTGCGCCAAAAATAATGAAGACTGGAAGCTTAGAAAATAGGCGTTTGGTTGCCAGAGGAAAAAGACGTCCTTTCTGCAGTCTGTACGGCCTGTCAGTAGCATTAATTACAACTATACCTTTCTTGGGAAATGTGCCAAATGCAAAACAATGATACTCTCAAAAAGGCGATTCTTCCTGATGAATAATAGAACCAAATACTGGACGAAAAACTTCACTGTGAGCTCTGTATGACTTCTGGATAAAGCCACGCTGATGGACAATCTTCAACTGGTATTTCACAGCCTCAGTATGTCAGATCTTGAAGAGGGAACGTTCTCCAAAATTAATGTCTGCTAAAACCCTAGGTTCGCAAACCCCAATACTCAGAGAGAGAATAAGACAAATTGAATAATCATAACATAAGAGTTCAATTTGTCTTGGCAGTGTATATATAACCCTTTCAAAAATTCGACCCAAGCTTCTTTTTAATAATCATTTAAATAAATGATTAAATTCGCCCTTCTTAACTTAGGGAAAATATTAAATAAATGGCGTCCCATCTTTTAATGAACATATAATTATTCATTATAATAAATATTTCTCTTTATTATAAAGTATTAAAAATACTTTATAATACGCCATTAATCATTAATATTTAAATATATTAATAAAGTGACTTTATAACATAAAGTCAAAATATCAATTATTTAATAATCATTAAATGCTCCATTATTTTCCATTTGACTATCAAACTGACAAATTGGGTCGACTCTGAGCTAACCAGCTGAACTAGGTGCCCTGCCCAAAATAGTAGCTTTTGCCTGCCTAACTTACTATAAATAGTAAGTAATTGAAAAACCTCTCTGAAAGATTCTGCGAAGGCCCAACCTGAATCAACTGAAAAAATGATGCTCCTAAACACTGGGTAACTGCCTCAAATGATCCTCTACACACCACTGTCAGTGTACGAGGATCGGAATGATAGGCTAACCACATATCCAGCTAAACTGACTAGGAAGGGGACATCACAATTTCTTTATCTTTACACACACTTCTCTTTTCTACTCCTCTTCTTATTTAATCTTCTCACATCTCACACACACACATATTCACCACACATTTCTCATTTCCTTTTTATATCTTCTTGCCTCTATGAAGATATACATCCTTTCATAATGACCCTTCAAATAGTAATGACTCCTCTTTAATAACAATTGCTGCTTTTTCACAAATATCCACAATAATATATGTTTTTATCCTCCACACACTTCTCTCTTGACGAATAGATCTTCCTTTCTATTCCACACACATCTCTCTCTTACTTTCCATAAACTCTATTTATATCTTTACATCTCAATGAAGAGTTGCATCTCTTTCAAAAGAGATAAATCTTCAAAGGATGTCTTTTTGTTAAAACTAATTGTTGCCTTTGAACACTTTTTTCTTCCTTTTTATTTCTCCTTACGGTTGCCTTTGAATGATCTATTATTTTCTTCCATCAAATCTACTTGTGCTTGAATAATGTAACTTCTTGTTCTCCACACTTCTTTCCACAATTCTTCCTCTTTTTGTATCTTCTCGCCTCTATGAATGGAGGCATCTCTTAACAAAGAGACAAACTTTATTAACCATTTAAAACCTTTGAAAAAAATCACCTCTTCACTAAATGATGTATTCTTAATGAGTGTGTTCCACATCACCTCCGAGATATTTTCTATTACGCTCTTTTGATCTTTTGTCCAACATTATTGACAATAGATTTGTTCATTTGCTTTGACATCAATATTCTAACAATCTCTCATACTCCTTTGACATCAATGCCAATCAGCTCATTCATTTCAATGTTTATTTGTATGCAATTTCCTTCCATGCATTTGTCAAGTAGTTGCCAAATGTGAATTGTATGACAATTGTTTGTGAATATGCCTATGGTAATAAAGGATAGTTGTGGCTGTTCCTCATCATTAAATTCAAAAATATTGATTGGTTCAATGTTCCACCAACTATTTGATGAAATGTCTATGAGCTAAAGGTTGAATTTTTTCAAGTTTGTTAAAAAAAATGGTAGGAACACTACATAGGGTTTAACGTTTTGCTTCACTATGTTGATGAAAGTCTGGTTTCTTTGCATGCTTCTTGTCCCATCCTCTTTAAGAAAATGGTTTTCACGATCTACACATGGTGTGCTTTTAAACTTGTATATCCATATTTGAGTTCACTCCCTAATTAGAAAATTTTGCATCATTCATTGTTATCATAATTACTAGTAGATGTGAACTATTACTAGTATGTGAGACTAGGATGGGCACCAATATTCTATTTTTTAAAATCAGATGCACACTTGGAGACAACATATTTTGTGAAATAGCTAAATATATATTGTTTTATATTTAGGAAAAAATAAAATACAATGCCTATGCTTAAAAGACAAAATGATTAACATTTAAAAAGTTAACATTTTAGAGTATAAAAATAGGAATGTCAACAAATGTAAAGATTAGTTATATAGTTATTTGAAAGTTAACATCATGAGATAAACAACAGAATGACACAACAAATAAGATCACCATTGTTTTAAAAGACGATACATGAGTTTTGTAAGACCCCTCTCTCTCTCTATACACACACACTCTCTCTCTACACAAGAAAAAATCCAACATAATTTATATGATATATCTAAGAAACTTCTATAGGAAGTTTCCCATTTTTTAAGGCATTTTAAGGCATACTTTCAAAACAAGAAACTTCATTTAAAATCTCCAAACATTTGGAGACATCTCCATATGTCTTTAGGTGAGGAACATACAAATATATGTTTCAAATATGAGAGATGAGTAGTAAGGATCAGAGTACAAGTCTTTAGGTAACTTTGATTGTTATGCATTTATCTTTCAGCTTTCTGCCTGTACCGTTAAGCTTCTTTTAGCTGTTGAAGCTGATTTTATACCATTAGTGCTAATGAAACTGGCGGAATAGCCTTCTTTGGCTGGGATCCTACATCTACCAAAGGTCCAAACTCTATTTCAAACTGTGTTTGATAGTTTGACTTACGAACTTTCCTTCATATGGTTTTGCTTTAATGTGTCGATGAAATTTATGGTTTCTTCGCTTTGCTTCTTGCCCCATCCATTTTAAAGAAAACATGTTTGTCCAGATCTTTGTGACTATCATCATTTATCCCTTTGACATAGTTATTTGCAATACATAGCATCTTTTCTAGCATGTGTCTGTATCTATTTTTGGGGTTACACCATTGCTAGAATATTTTGTTATGCTTTTACCTTTCAGCTTGTAAACTCCTGCTTCTCTTAAATGTTGGGGCTCACTTTTGCTTCCTCTTGCTACTCTGCTTTGTCATGCTTTCAAGTCTCATTGATCCACGTTAGTATTTGTGGATATTGATGTCGTCCTAAGAAATCAAATGATCTCTAGCCTTACCGATTTCTATCAAAGTTTGAAGTAATGTCTATTTAGTACCAATAATACTCAAGTTCTACTCTACCACCTTGTGTGCTCTTAGATATTGTATTTCTTCTTGCATCATCTTAAATATATTGAGGAATTTGAGTGCACTGCGTGAGGGAACAGTCAACTTTCTAAGGGAAAGATGCTTATAAACAATTGGGTGTTTCAAGCAAAGCTGGGATCTTCTGTATATTAGATGTCAAATTTCACTCAAACATTTAACCCAGATCTGAAATCTGAAACCAAAAAGAAGAAAAATATTAAACACAATTTATTATTTTTCTTCAATGAAATAATTTAAAGGAATGGATTTTTAAACTTCTAATCATTCCCCATTTAAAAATTTGTACATGAATACAAAACTTGTTGCTCTATTTGAGAACAAATATATTCGTACCAGTGAAACAGAAATCTGGAAAAAAAACCCAATTAATCCCAATTTTTAAAAAATCTGCAAGCTGGACGATTTTTTCCCCAATTTTTTGAAAAAATATTTGACCTTTTGGTCAATGACTTTTTCCCATTTCAAACTGCAAAATTGCCAAAAAAAATGCATTTAAAACCTGCAAATAAATGCAAATAAAATCATGCTGATTTTCGCGTGAAAAAAATCCATGAGACCATAGCTTGTTTACTATTATGCTTTAATAGATTTTTTCCAAGCATCCATAGCTTGTTCGAAAGCACTTGTTTTAGGTTTTTAGCCATAGCAGCAAGGCAGTGAACTGCTTGATAAAATGCTTTGGTAGACATGTGCGAAAAATGTGGTAGCATAGACAAGGCAGTGAACTGGTTGAAAAATTGCCTCAAAGAAATGTGGTTGCTATTGATTGTCATGGCATTCCATCACCATGTGACCACATTTCTTTGAGGCAATTTTTGATCCAGACAATGAGTGGATTGCTGGTGATGAATTTCTTGAGGCTGAGGATTTTGAGATCCTAGCGGCGTACAACTTTGATACTCATTTGACTAAACCACTTAGGAGAGGCAAAGCCCCAGGACCTTCATCATCAGGACCTGCATCCCTCTAGCATAGCTCTATTTATAGTAGCAACTAGCAAGAGTCATTGGCTACTTTTGATTTTTTGAAACTTTGTACTCAGTTTATAGGTTGACTTTGTACAAACTATATTGTAATTGAAATTTTTTCATCTATCAGTTATGCATTGTGAACTAATGCTTTGAAAGATGTGGAATGCAATGTAATCAGCGATATGAATATAAACAACAAAATCTATTTTCTATGATTCATTTGTTAAACTCTCTATTTTATTTGCTCTCTGTAACTCTATTGCTATGGAAATGCCTTTCCATTAAAAAAAAAAAGTTTTTGTCTCTTATTCTACAAATTTTTACAAATTTTTAAAAATCTGATTTTTTCAAAAAATCTTTAACTTTTGCTTTGCCGATTTTTTCCTCAAAATATTTTTGTTGCTATGATTTGGACAATAACTCATTGACTGAAAAAGGGATCACCTACATGCCAATGTAACTAATGTGATTCCTTATTGCTGAACAAAGCTTTGCACTAACAGTGACAAATATTTGGCGGAGAGAACTCGCATTATGATATTCTTGTTGCAAATATTTTCTCTTAAATGCACTATCTACATCAGTCTGGTTCTCCTATGAGAAACCATGAGTAGCAAGATTCAATTGCTGTTCCTTAAGAAGTTTGGTTGTAAGTACAGTTGTTTTGCCTGTACCAGAGCATCCAGGAATAAATGAACTTCTTGGAAACCTGATTGTTTGTGATTCTTCATCATTTACCTCGAACTGAAGACCAATCTCTGATCCATCTGTGGCTGTTAGCAATTGATTTGCAATGCCAGAAGTCAGAGAATAGAACTTCATCAACAATAAAATTTCTTCAACTCTTGCATGCTCCAGTGAAATGGTTTCCTTTTTGAAAGCTTCCCAATGTGGAGTCTCAAGCATTTATGATTACCGTAGACGCCTATACCAAACAAACTCAGGATCAACCTTCCATCGCCCTGGTAGTACTGTTTTTCCATCCCTAGAACAAGATAGCCTTTAGATAAGCAGACAAAAATAAATAATATATGATCAATAAGTTCATATTACCTTATCCTTCTTTTCATATGGTAGTAAAGAGGAACTACAGGCATGTCGTTCTTTTAACTTTATTTCGAATAATATTTAAAAACACGAATAACACAATGTATATTTCCATTTCAATAAATGAATCTTGGAATTAGCATATATTTCAAAGGGTTATCACATAAACCAAGAATAGGTTAATGGGACTTAAAGCTATACTCAAAACTAACAACATAAAGCAAAGAAAAGCAAGAAAATAATGAAATAGGCAAGGGATGGTAAACTCAACATGGTAAACCCAAAACAAATATAAGTACAAATAGCTATGCAAGGGGGGACCCCAAGAAAATATTGTTGTAACCAATCTTATTTCTTCAATAGACACCATCCTAAAAACTAAATTAAAATAATTAAAAGATACAGAAATCATAAAGATTCATTGACAAACCAAGGTTCAATGGGAATATAAAACATACCTGTCCAAAAACTTTTCTTTGCACCGCTCAAGGTACCCTGGAGTATATGTTGTGAAAACATTTTCCAAGCGTTGTCTAAGGCTAGGAAGTTCTTTAAGGATAAGAACATTCCATATTTTTAATATTTGAAATACTTCCTCTCCTCGTTCAACATCAGTAGTCCACACTAAGTATAATCCTGAAGTTACATATTCGTTTATAAGGCTTTTCTGAGCAGAAACAGCATGTTTCCTAGCTTGTTGCCAACCATTAGCCAATTTCAATAATGTGTTGATTATTTTCTGTTGCACATCTAAACCCTTCAGCTTGGTAAATGATTCTTTAAACTCGCTGCTGAATGTAACCTGACAAAATACAAATGACAAATTAATTTTTGACAGAATGCACACATTCAAGTAAAACAATCCTGAAAAATGTATCCCCAAGTCATAAAAAGGATTAAATTGAGAAAATAAATTATCATTGGAGGAAACCGTGGGAAAGAAGTGTACTAAAACCATGCAATTATATTGTTGGAATTGGAATTAAAACAGTACTGTTTACCAATTCATTAACCAAGCATTAAATTAAAATCTGAGTTTATCATAACTAGTTAGGGGGTATATGCAACTGATGCATTCAGCTTCCATGGAAGTCTCTTTTCCCAAGTCATGGTAAATGTCATGCAACATGATCCAAAAATGTAGATATAACTTGTAAATTGAAAACCAGTTGTTTTAATTATGCAAATGTATTGCACTCCCTTGCAAATTACTCCACAATGAAATAAAAAATTTCACACATGAAAACATCATTTATAATGAGCTATATAATATGTTTTTGATAAGGAAAATCAAGTTTTGAAGGGGCCCCGAAACCCTTTTCAAAGACGACAAGCTGCAAGAAAAACTAAGCAACTAAAACCAGCAGCCCAAAAAACCAAAATCTGACAAAACCATATTTTGGCTTCAAAGGTTTCATTTTCCAAAGGCATATGCTTGTCATTTCCAAACAAGCAGAAAACCCTTATAGCTATTGCTTCTATTCTCAACAGAAGTAATTAGTCTAGTACATCAACATTTCTGAAAGAGATGCCACCAGGGGAAGGGAGAAAGCTATCTCTAAAAGGTAAACATTTCAACTCGTCAATGGGCTCTACTACAAAATGGGATCCGATCACATTCTTAGACGGTGTGTCATGCATGAAGAAATAAAAGGAGTATTAAGGGAAGAGTTTACTCACAGGAATGAGTTGACAACGTATTAGAGTAAACAAGAATGTGATGTAATGCCCCTTTCTCGGTAACCACGCAAAATGCTATTTTAGCCTTTTAATTCCCGAGGGCTAAAGGCGCAATAAGGGAATCCTTGGCTTAATTACTTAATATTGCCTAAGTGTCAAGCTAATATTTAAAGGGTGATATTAAATAATTAATTAAGCAATGTGATAAGTGACTTAAATGAAATATTTATAAGTGCACTATATAAATCCACTTTATAATTTTGAGGAGAAATTAAGTGGGAGCTTTATTAAGGGAAAAAAGAGCTCATTGTCGATTACCTATTGAATGAATATTTTCTCTGGGCAAATTATCGAATCTCCTTGGACGTGGGGTTTTGGAAACCCTAGAACCTGTTTCAATTGTGGAATACCAATCCTAGCAGGAAACCTAAGTATTTACAGGTTACATTTTGTGAAGCTGAGTTTGGAGTAAATGGTGAAGCACAATATGGTTCCTTTTCAGATTTCCGAAGTCTTAGTTTATTGAGTTTTTGCACCTTTAGAAAATCGATTTTGGGAGTGTAATATTCAGATTTGGAGGCGTGGCATTATTTTGCAACTTGGGGCGCATCTTTTTCTAACCATCGAGCATTAGCAAAGGTGTGTATTTGAGGAAATGGAGTAGAGATAAGAAAAACGTGATTCACAGTGGAAGAAACGACTTTTGTGGTGTCTTCAAGCTGGGTCGTGATCACTAACAAAAGGGTTAACAGGATGTTTGAGTAAGATCAATCTGGGCGTCACATTTATAAGCAAAATACTCAGGCAAGGTCGTGTTTCTTGAGGAAACTGGGCAGCAAATAGGAAGACGCGATTTCTGGGGAGTGTATTTCAATCTCCATTCGTATCTCAGGCCATCATCTCTTCTGGAAGTGTTGGCAGAGCATTTGGGTCTTATTTCATTGGGCGCATTTCTACTTGGAGTTCGTTGGATAGAGGGTCTCTGATATTCGTTTTTGCATTCTCGGAACTTTGAAGGCGTCTATGTCCTTCTCAGGCTGGAACGATTGGTCTTTCCCAGGTCTGAGTGTTCTACCATATTTATCTTGTAGCTGTGTATGTTAAAGTACCATTTACGTGTGAGGGCTTGTTCTAGTCGTTCAATCCAAAGAGTAGTTCATGAGCTGCTGTCTTTGTAAACTCAGAAAATAATCTTTGTTATGCTGAAATAGCTGGGTATAGGAAAGTAAATCGATTATTCTCACTGCTGTTCTAGTGTTGCAGTCTTTATATAATCTGAATAGTATTATTAGGCTGTTGGAAATGTTCTTAAGTGATTGAAGTCATATTTCTGCTACTGTATGTTGTTTGAATTGCTGTGTTGGAAGGCTACATTGTATTTCAATCATTGTAAACTCAGAAACTTGTTTCCTTACTACTGTAACAGCCTCAAAAATATTTCTGAGAAACACTTTGATTGTCTTTAGTCCCTTGGTAAACTGGTTATCCATTTATTGTGACTTGAATGGTGATAAATGTATTTGTTGCAAATGTACTGCTATCTTAATAGTGCATAGAAGTATAAGCTTCCTGTACACATGCATTTTCTCTATTGAATATCAACACTTCATGCAACCAGCAAACCTACTTTCATAAACGAAAACTCTCAATCTGGGTGAACACAAAAAAATTAGTCATCATTCAAGCGAGGAATTTTACAGTGGTATCAGAGCAGGTGATCTTGCCAGCCTGTTTGAGTTGCTTCATATTCCTGGCAGATTTTCAGTTGTGGGTCAGAATATTCAGCCTTGCATGTATGTTCAGTGATTGGCAGCTGAGAGAAATTGTTCAGTGAAAGTGAGATCGTGGTGTCTCTCATGGAGAGAAGAATTGAGACAGATGTCTTGATTGAGTCTCTTAGACAAAGTCAGGATGATTTGGAAAGAGCAGTTCAAGAGAAGTTGGATCAAAGGGAGTACGATCGAGAGGCCACCAAAATTATTGATGAGAACCAAGGTCTTTCAGATGATTTTAAGCATCAAATTTCATGGGATGCTTTCTTGGAAATAATCAAGGGGATCCTGACAAAAAGGGCCTTATTGAATACATACAAAGGACAAGGAATGAACAGAGGAGAAGAAATCTTTGCTTCCTATGTAAAGATTCTTGGGAGCCTAACCACATATGTAAGAATAAAGAAGATGAATCAGTAACCTTCACCACATGTCCTTTCTTTCAGGATGTTGTGGAATCCAAAAAGGGAAAAGATATAGCTGTAATAAATGAGTCTGAACCTCTGCATGAAGACAGGGTCAATAATCAAGAGGTCCTGTGGTTGAAATTTCAGATCAATCCAAGCTTCAGAGGTAGGAAAATCAGAGGGCTTACTAAATATAGTAAATCAGGAGCGAGAAGCCATGAAAAATTTTCTAAGTCTGAAGAAATTCCTGCTCACCCTGTCAAATGCGCCCAAGATAAGATTGGCAGGAGGATGGAAAAAGTTTCAAGTGAGTTATTCCTGCTCCTACCCCAAAATGCGCCCTCAAGGAGAAATAGAGGAGGTAAAAAAATTTCTAAGTCATTGAAACTTCCTGCAGACCCCCCCAAATGCACCCATCTCCAAGTTGCTAGGTGGATAAAAGTTTCTAAGTGTTGGTATTCCTTCACCACCCCCCCAAATGTGCCCATGATAGAGGTGAGGTTGGGAAAAGTTTCCAAGGCATGTAAAATTCTTGCTCCTACCCCAAAATGCACCCATCTCCAGCATGTGTGAAGGAAAATATTCTAAGTGTTGTCAAACTTCCTCCTCCACCCTCTAAATGTGCCCATGTTAAAGTTGGCTAAGAAAAACGCCTAAGGCATTAAACTTCATGTAGCCACCCTCAAATGCACCCAAACAAGCAGGGAAGAAGACAAAAAATTTAAGTTTCCTTGACCCCACCACATATGCGCCCAAGGAAGGATGAGAAAGAAAACGCCCACAAGGCATATGAGATTTTTCTAAGTGTTTGAAATTCTTGTTGACTCCCTTGAATGCGCCCAACTTGGAGAGGCATGGATAAAAGTTGTTAAGTGTTATAAATTCCTCCTTGATGCCTCAAATGTGCCCAAAGTTATTGAAGGTGGTGGCTTTTTTTTAAAAAAAAAATTCTACGTCATTATTAATTACTCCTTCACCCCCCAAATGCGCCCATCTCCAACATGTGTGAAGGAAAAGTTTACCAACGCGTTGGGATATTCCTGCTTGACATGCCAAATGCGCCCAAAGAGAGAGATGGTGATGGAAGAAAATTCCAAGGCAAGTCAAAATTCCACCTTGACATGTCAAATGCGCCCAAGGTCAAGATGAAGCTAAGACGTGCTAGGGCGTTGTTTATTTCCTCCTCAACATGCAAAATGTGCCCAAGGATATTGAAGGTGGTGACTCTAGGAAAAGGTGGTTAAGTGTTCAAAATTCCTCCTAGACCTCTCAAATGCGCCCATGCTGGTGATGTCATTTGAAATTTTTCTAAGGCACAAATTCCACCTCCTCTGGAGAATTACACCTAACCTTGAGAAAAGGTGATAAGATTTGCTAAGGCATGGATAAATTGGCAGGAAGAAGTCAAAATGCGCCAGCTTCATGAAGTTGAAGATTTCTAAGGCAAGGAAAAAGAAGAACTACGCCCAAGGGAAGAAGAGAGTAAAGAATAAACTTTGACGAAAATATTTTTCTAAGGTACAAAATTCAAAAATTAAAAGCACCCCTTCATCTATAGAAACATGAATTTGGTGTTTTCTACAGAGAATTTCCTTATGGGTACTGCATATCTTTGACAAGGAGATGACTTTGAAATTCTTCACGTCCTGCCGGAGACTTTAAGATGGAGATCTTACTCAAGCGCCTGGTTGATGAAATTTTCTAGAGGAAATAAATTATTTCTAAGGCAGATGGGTTGGAAATTTTCCTAAGGCATTGAAATATGAAACACAGGTGTTATACGCCCAACCAACAAATGATGAAAAAACATGAAAAGAGAAAAGTTGGCTAGAGAAAAAGAATGAACTAGATCACTCAGACCTTGGAGATCAATCCATGGCTATTAGGTGAGTAAAGTGAATTTTTATTATAGGTGTTTTGATGCTCTTCTTTTTATCTGTCTTGCAGGATGAATGCCGGAACCAGAGCATGATGACTTGAAGCGATGAAGCAAGTAATCCAAGACAACATTACAACCTCGAAAGAAGAAAAGTTGCATGTTGGAAGAAATGGCTAAGTGTTGGAATAACCTAATATGCACTCAATTCAGAGAAGTAGATGGCGAGGGAGAAATGCTCGAGTCCAAGATAAGAAAATCCTTCAGGATCAGGGGTGGAGAAATAATCATCCTCATGCAGTTCAAAATTAGAGAATGTCAGTTGAGAAGGAAATCATCATCGAGCAGGAGAAAGAAGTTATTGCCTTGGAGTTAGATCGAGAACATACTTACCATACCAGTCCAAGAAATTGAAGCAGTGGTGACCAGACTCATCCAGTTTGCAGTCAGAAAAGGAATAGTGGGAACGCGTCTTTGGACGAGAATCTTCTAGAGGGACGTGGACATTAATTGCTCATTTATTCCCCCACTCTTCTTGGTCGCAGTTTTTAGGGTTAGGGCTTATATGGCTCAATTTGAGCCCTTCATTGTAATTGAATCTGAGTCGTCCATTGGATTGGGCCAACTATAAAAGGGGCATCCTGTAAGAACCCTGGTGGTTCTCAACCCCGAAACCCAATCTGAAACTAATGTTTTTGCAAGTTTTGTGTTTTTTCTATGTTTTTGTGGTTTTTGATAAAAAAAAGCAAGAAACTGCAATTTCTCTCTAAATTGCCAATAAATTCATAAAAAAATAAATAAACTCTAAATAAGCTTGGAAAAATGTTCAGAGAAGGTAGGCGCACCATTTTACTTCACTTCCAGAGCATTTACAATGTAAAAATATGACATACATTAAATATGAATTTATTTCAAAAACCTGATTTTTCTTGCCAGGCGCCCAAAACAACAAAGAATGAATGTACGGCTGAAATAAGAGCCAGTCTCCAAGCTCCGAACGAAAAGAATCCTCCAGAAGACCAAGGCGCTCCAGAGCCAAATGACTTTCACTGAAAACTGAGGGCGTTTCTTCCTGAAGAAATGGTACGGCCTTGCAGGTACAGATTTGTACGGCCTGTACAGCAGCAGCAAAAGAATATGGTACGGCCCAAAGGAAAAATGCCAGAACTCTGTAAAATCAACCTCTGATAGGTTGCCCCTGCTAACTGATGAAGTTCTCTGAATATCCTGCCTGAAATCAACTCAATGTGCTCAACTGCAACTTCTGAATGAAGTCACCAAGTTGCAAGCTTCAGCTGGTATTGCACAGCCTCAGTCTGCCAATCTCTGAAGAGGTATCGTTCTCCAGAAACGCTTCGTCTGCCAGAAACCCTAGGGTTTGCAAACTCCAATGCTCAGAGCAAAAAAGACAAATTAGAATATCATAACATAATGGTTCGATTTGTCTTGAAGAGAAATATATACTGCCTTTGAGAAATTCGACCCACGGCTCTTTTCAAATAATCATTTAATAAAATGATTTAATTCACCTTTTTGAACTTAGGAGAAATAATAATAATTAAATGACGCCTCATTAATGAATAATAATTATTCATTATGTCAAAATAAATCACTTTATTATAAAGTATTAAAATACTTTATAATATATCATTTAATCATTAATATTTAAATATATTAATAAAGTGACTTTAATATAAAGTCAAAATATTAAATATTTAATAAATCATTAAATACTCCTTATTTCTCCGTCTGATCATCAAACTGAAGAACTGGGTCGACTCTGAGTTGAATAGTTGAACCAGGTGCCCTGCCCAAAATAGCAGCTTCCGCCTGACCTAACTTTCTAAAAATAGAAAGTTTCTAAAAATGCACCCTGGAAGATTCTGCGAAGGCCCAACCTGAAACAACTGCTATACTGGAGCTACCAAACACGAGTAACTGCCTCAGATGATCCTCTGCACACATCCGTCAGCCTACGAGGATCGAAATAATAGGCTCACTCCTCGACAAACAATGTCAGCTAAAACGGGGACATTACAGTCCGCCCTCCCTGAAATTGCTTGTCCTCAAGCAATCTCTGCAGATACAGATGCACCGCACCACCTGGATCCCAAGGATAGTGCCGGACAATGTTCTTGCTGGCCACAACTAACTCCTGTAACTCCCACAACTGATCAACAAGAATAGAATACCATTCCCTATCAACCTCAGTGCGGTCCGGCATAGGATCAAGAAACTCAGGAGGCAAGTCAAATTGCAAGCAACACTTACCCCCTAAAACTGCACGAGATATACTGTCATCCAACATATCAAGCACGTGCATACTAAAACTGTGCACCTGAAACAAATTGTGTACATGCGGGTCAATTACGAAGCCATATGCACTTTGCACCATATACACACTGTGATACTCCTCCGTGAGCTGAGTCTGAAATCCCAGTGCACTAGTAGGATCCCAAACGCTATCAACATTCTCATCAAGACCAGGATCAGGAGAGTGTCCCACATCAAACTCAAAGAGCGGGTTGTCGTATGACGATATAACATTTGTCTCAAACAATGGATTGGTCACAAACTGAACCAAACCACTAGGCTGATCCCAAACGACTGCCTCAGAACCCCTGGGGTACTGAGCATAACCACGCCTGGTCTGCACAAAATCCTCCTCTACCGTCCCACTCTTCCCACTAACGAGAGAGATAGAACGAAGGCTGCCATCTGTAATTCCCCTCAACACATATTTCTTGCCCTGTACCTCAAATCTCATCTCCATTTTAGGCAAGTTGAGAGTGAACACACTAATGTCCTGAAGCCATCTCATGCCCAACACTAAATCCATCCCACCCAGGTTGACTACATAGAAGTCTGCCTGCAGCTCATAATCATTCAGCATGAGGGTGAGATTACAAATCCGTCGAGTGCAAGTGAGTGTGTATCCATCTGCCACCCGAACTCTGAATCCAGAGAAATCCTCTGTCTGGAGTCTACATCTGTTGACAAAGCTCTCATCAATGAAATTGTGTGTGGCTCCAGTGTCAAGCATAGCAATACATCGCTGTCCATCCACTAGTCCCCTAAATCTGAATGAGTCATCCCGCACACTAGCAGATAATACCAACGGGGACAAGTTGGCATCGGGCCCAAACTCCATAGAGGCATTCCCGGCCTCTGCATGTTCTGAAACAACCTGCTGGTCTGAATCCTCAGACTCATCATCATCATAGTAAACCCACATGGCGCGGTTGGCTCTGCCCTTCAGTCTCAAAGGACAATCATGCTCCTTGCTGTAGGGTTCTTTGCACCAATAACAAAGTTGTTTCCTTCTCAATTCATCACGAGTTGCATCATCAATTCTTGCAGCTACTTTCCTCTTTGGTTCTGCAACTGGTGTATGACTTTCCTCAACAGGCAAGCTGTTTGTTTTAGGCTGAAATTGTTTCTTCGGAGCAGCAAGCTCCATACTCCTTGCCTTCCGCATCGCCTCCTGAAGAGTAGGAGGATCAAATGCCTTGACCCAACCTCTCATAGGCTCTGTCAAACCCTCAACGAAGAGTATAATGAGTCTCCGTTCTGAAATCCCTGTCACCATGACTGCAACTCTCTGAAACTCACCAATATAAGAATCCAAACTACCTGTCTGCCTGAGCTGAGCTAGCTCCCTGAAATAAAGTTCCGGATCCTTCTTATCAAATCGCTCTATGAGCCTACTGGTGAATTCCTGGTAAGTATTGACCGCATGATGGCCGAGCGTATACATGCCGTGGTGCCACCAATCATGCGCTACTCCGTCAAGATGCAAGGTAGCAAATTTTATGGCCTCGTCCTCCTGCATAGGCCTCAGTGATAAGTAGTTGTCCAATTTCTGGACCCAAGACCTCGCTGATGTCTTATCAGACCCATCAAAATATGGCAAGGTAATCTTGCTAACCGCATACTGCAAATCCCTGTTCACCTGTGGCTGCGGCTGCTGATACTGAGGGGGTCTACGGTCAATTCTGCCTCCTCCTCTGGGTTTATGAACATCCATAAACTCATGAAATGATAACGCCTGCCGGATCTCAGGTGCTAGTAACATGTACTCACCATGAAACCTCGTCACATCTGCCACTGTCATGCCATTATGTGGCTGAAACTCCTGATGTTGCCCCTGATGCTCTGCCCCTGGAGTCTGAGGTGGAGTCTCTCTAGGTAAGAAAGTAGGCTGACCTGGCCTACGCTCCTGATAGACTGGTGACGACTGTCGTGGAACTGATGCCAAAGGCTGATCTACTGGTGCAGTCCTGCTCGTCTGTCCAATCTGTATATAATGTGGCTGTGTGGGCGTATACTGCCTAATAGTGCCCATCAACTGGGACATCATGTCCATCATGTTATCATGTCTACGTCTGAACTCCTCATCGGTAATGTCGCCCTCTGCATGTGCTTTACTTGTATCCCTAACTGTCTCCGCAGGCACCTCTCGATCTGCCATTAGGGTTGCAACACTGTTTTCACTGTTGCTAAAGCTAGATCTGTGAATGCCCAATATACCTGACAGTGTCTCACCTTCAGGAATTGGTGGACCTGTCCAATCCTCGGTTTTGCCTGACGTAGTGAATAATATCTCTGCTCATGAAAAGGCAACCAAAAAACACACTGTATTCTGAAAAAGCAACTGAAAAAGCACAGGATGGCAGGAAATCTGTGCTCTGATACCACTGTAAGAACCCTGGTGGTTCTCAACCCCGAAACCCAATCTGAAACTAATGTTTTTGCAAGTTTTGTGTTTTTTCTATGTTTTTGTGGTTTTTGATAAAAAAAGCAAGAAACTGCAATTTCTCTCTAAATTGCCAATAAATTCATAAAAAAAAAAAAAACTCTAAATAAGCTTGGAAAAATGTTCAGAGAAGGTAGGCGCACCATTTTACTTCACTTCCAGAGCATTTACAATGTAAAAATATGACATATACATTAAATATGAATTTATTTCAAAAACCTGATTTTTCTTGCCAGGCGCCCAAAACAACAAAGAATGAATGTACGGCTGAAATAAGAGCCAGTCTCCAAGCTCCGAACGAAAAGAATCCTCCAGAAGACCAAGGCACTCCAGAGCCAAATGACTTTCACTGAAAACTGAGGGCGTTTCTTCCTGAAGAAATGGTACGGCCTTGCAGGTACAGATTTGTACGGCCTGTACAGCAGCAGCAAAAGAATATGGTACGGCCCAAAGGAAAAATGCCAGAACTCTGTAAAATCAACCTCGATAGGTCGCCCCTGCTAACTGATGAAGTTCTCTGAATATCCTGCCTGAAATCAACTCAATGTGCTCAACTGCAACTTCTGAATGAAGTCACCAAGTTGCAAGCTTCAGCTGGTATTGCACAGCCTCAGTCTGCCAATCTCTGAAGAGGTATCGTTCTCCAGAAACGCTTCGTCTGCCAGAAACCCTAGGGTTTGCAAACTCCAATGCTCAGAGCAAAAAAGACAAATTAGAATATCATAACATAATGGTTCGATTTGTCTTGAAGAGAAATATATACTGCCTTTGAGAAATTCGACCCACAGCTCTTTTCAAATAATCATTTAATAAAATGATTTAATTCGCCTTTTTGAACTTAGGAGAAATAATAATAATTAAATGACGCCTCATTAATGAATAATAATTATTCATTATGTCAAAATAAATCACTTTATTATAAAGTATTAAAATACTTTATAATATATCATTTAATCATTAATATTTAAATATATTAATAAAGTGACTTTAATATAAAGTCAAAATATTAAATATTTAATAAATCGTTAAATACTCCTTATTTCTCGTCTGATCATCAAACTGAAGAACTGGGTCGACTCTGAGCTGAATAGTTGAACCAGGTGCCCTGCCCAAAATAGCAGACCTAACTTTCTAAAAATAGAAAGTTTCTAAAAATGCACCCTGGAAGATTCTGCGAAGGCCCAACCTGAAACAACTGCAATACTGGAGCTACCAAACACTGAGTAACTACCTCAGATGATCCTCTGCACACATCCGTCAGCCTACGAGGATCGAAATAATAGGCTCACTCCTCGACAAACAATGTCAGCTAAAACGGGGACATTACACATCCCCCCTCATTTGTTCCTCAGTAGAGATTAGATTAGACATAGAGAGCATTAGAGAGATAGCCAAGAGTTAGCATAGCTGATAGATTGATAGTATAGTTTGAAGAAAGAAAGTTTTTCCTTTGAAAACTTTGTAAGAAATTGTTGTGAACAAGATCTGAGCCCTTCATTGTAATTGAATCTGAGTCGTCCATTGGACTGGGCCAACTATAAAAGGGGCATCCCCCCTCATTTGTTCCTCAGTAGAGATTAGATTAGACATAGAGAGCATTAGAGAGATAGCCTAGAGTTAGCATAGCTGATAGATTGATAGTATAGTTTGAAGAAGGAAAGTTTTTCCTTTGAAAACTTTGTAAGAAATTGTTGTGAACACTCTCTTAATAAAAAAAGTTTTCATTGATGATGATCTCGTCTTTTATTGTGAGTAGCTAGCGAGGTTTCTTCGTCCTTCTACTTCAAGTAGGATTTTAAAGTAAAGTAAATAGATTTTGTTTCATGCAAGTAGTAGATAGTAATTGTGGAATGTGGTCTTCAATTTGAGCAAACTTCGTCTATCCATACCACTAGTGGGCTCGCTGATGGTGAGTTCACCTTGCGTGGTCAACTGGAAACTTGTAAACTTAACTTCAATTACGATCTTCATGTTGATATGCATTGTCGTGATGGTGTCTTCATTGTTGAATTGTAATCTGAATATCTTTAGTTACTCCCTTTGAAGATTGCACCGATTATGTGGAAGCTGTCTAAAGTGAGGCAAAGCGGAATCTGGTTGAGGCTTGTGAAAATTGATCTCCACGTCCCACGAGTAGATTAGTCCATAGCATCTTCTATCCCTGCAACCATTTAAATTCAGTACTCCCAGGTTAGTTTAAGAAATTTGAGCTTCACTGATAAATCCTTTGAATCCTAAAAACCCCTTCCTCTAGAGTGAACAATTACATAAGTCCCCTTGAAATACCAGCAAATCACATTGAGCCAACTGAGACTATCCACTGTATGAAGGAACCTTGGAGTTGAATGCATGATCTTTCTAGCAATCTTAGCATGTAGGAGATTTTGTTCAAGAGAGGATAGAGTCGCCGTTGGTAACTTTATTCTGTGTTGGTGCGGTCACAAAAAACACATCAACAGTTAGTATAGGAAGTACGTACCTCATCGCCAAATCATTCACCTCACACACGAAAATCCCTTTCCATCATTAATTTGCCGTCAACTGCCATGAACTTGTGAACAATTGTGTAAGTCCCCTCGTGAAAACAACAAATCACAACGAACCAACTGAGGGTATTCCATTGCATTATCGAAACCTTGGAGTTGAACATACGATCTCACTTGCAATCTTAGCGTCTAGAATACTTTGAAGTTTGATCAAGAGAGAATGGAGTAACCGTTGGATACTTTATTCTACTGATTGGTGCGGTCACAAAAATCACATAACACGCCCCTGTAGCCTAGGGGCGCCCTTGAATTAGACTTGTCAGATGATGGAATTTGCAGAATCTATTTCTGGGGGATCTCTTCTGATTCAGCCCAGCTCCGTAATGCATCCGTTCGCAAGTCCATAAGATATGCTGAGTGACCATGATAGTTGTTCCAGCAAGCACATAAAACAGAGGGAAAATAAAAGTGGAAATATCAAAAATGTACCTCTACAGGCCAAAGGCGCCTAGCCTTCTGGTTAGCTAGATGAGGTTTTTGGCAGCTGCCGTCTTCACGAGATTTGTGCAGAATCCTCCTAGCTATCCAGTGAATCCAACTGTCAACCCTCAAGATTCGTCAAACGCTCGTAGATGAAGACTTAGCGGAAAATGTTGAAGGATGAAAACAAGCAGAAAAATGGCTATGGAATTTACACCCTTCCTTGGAGAAGGCGCCCTTCTATTGGAGGTCCTAGAAGCAGTTTTCAAGCTTCATCGCTTCCAAGAACATCTTTTCCAAGTTGTTCCATCTACGCGATGAGATCATCAGCATGCGCATTGGAGCAATATAGCTCCCGATAGTGAGGGTCAAAGTGGAGCGTTTCATGAAAGTTGCAAATTGCAAAATCATTATCAAAAGTGTAATTGCACCCCTGCAAATCAAGGGCGCCCTTGCATTTGAGGGTCTTAATTCAACTTTCAGACGCTGTATATACAATCATTCTTTGTGGAATTCTTCCAGCAACACAATGGATCCAACATCCAGTCGACGGTAGTCATCATTCATCTGCAGCAACAAATTGAAGCACGGAGAAGCAAATCAAGCAAATGGTTGTTTGGTGTCATATGCACCCTTTTGGGAAAAGGCGTCTAGTTTTTGAGGCATTAGACTCAATTTTAAGCTCTCACAGCTCCTAGTGACATGTCATCAGACTTGTCCCAACTACACAATGGATGTGTCAACTGAGCTCCAGGATCAACCGAGCATCCGGAAATCAGAGTTCAACAAAGGCTATGGTGACATTTTCAAGTAGCTAAAAGATAGGAAGTTATCTAAAAATCTCAACTTTTGAAGGAGGGCACCTAGAAAGTCAAAGTTTGACTTTTTGGAATTAGCGTGCATATTCTAGCCGACCCAAAAAGGTGGAATCAATTAACTGAATAAAATGATATTAAATTCTTCAGTTTCAAACGTCAGTTTTTGCTTGCAAAGAGGCAAATTTAGTTTTGCATGTTAAGTTAAACTGAACTGTAAAGAGGTGGCACCCAATTTAGGGCTTAATTTTCATTCAGTTTAACGAAGTAAGGTCCAATGCAAAAATTTCATTCTAAATTTAGGATTATCTCCTAAATGTGACGCCTAATCTCTTCAAAATTCTTTTAATATGCATAGAGGTGTCTATTATTCTCACAACAGCTTGAGTGGAAACAAGTATTCTCTCATGCAAGCATGATTTGAAGGCGCCATAGGTGTTATTTTTCAGAGTTCTTTGCAGATACAACTCCAGATTATTCAACAGACTTCATTCAAGGATAGGAAAAGGCAGAATATAACTTCTATTTTCTCTCTCTTATTTCTTCTATCCTTGTCTTAGGTTTTCTCTTGCACGTCCAAGTATACAACAGTTTTTCACAGTTTTGATCATCTGGGTGTGTTGTGCACGACATTCTCTACAAAACCCATGTGTTAGAATTTTTTAAGAAAAATTGCCTCATAGCTTCACTTTTTGAAGCTTCGCTTTTTTCCAAAAATTCCTTTGCATGGTAGAGGAAAAATCAATATTTTGAAAAACGGAGGATCTAGGTTGGCTTAGAATCATCTTCTGCACAAAACCCATGTTTCAATTTTTCTCGGCAAAAGTTGCCCCCAGAAACCTTAAAACCCTTGCAGTTCTCAACTGAAAAGTCTTTGCATGTCAAGCTAAACAACGTTTTTCCGAATTTCTGATGTTGTGGATTTGCTTAGAATCATTTTCTCTACAAAACCCACATCTCAGAATGTCATGTACCTAAAATTGTAACACTAAGATTTATAGCATCAAAAAAGCAAATAAATAAATATAATACATATTAAAAATATAAAAAGAATTAACAGCGATTTATTCCTATTATAATCATAATTATCATAAGATAATATTATGATTATAATCCAAATATAAATATCAAAAATTATTATAATATACATATATATTAAAATTACATATTGACAATTTAACATTATAATATAATAATGTATACAAAAATAAATATATATAAAGAGACTAAAGTAAATCTTAAAAGCTTTGTCTAAAGGCAGTGATTAGGCTGTAAAGAGATGTGCCCCTCACCAAGGGGAAGATATAATAAAAGACGTGTCTTTTCCCTCACAAGGAGGATTATCAAGGAATATGGCTTCGAAGGAGAATAGGGAGGAGATGGAATCTGGAGTTGTCGTCTTCACCAAATACAAACTGACGTGGAAGATATTTCAATGAAGCCGTTCATAGTATTTTTACAACCACCGCATGTTATTTGCAAGAAGTCGTGATATCTAGGGAAGACATTAATATTAAAGAGCTATCGGGACCATTATTAATGCATCTGTTGGTGAAATTCGTGAGACCCTTGAGTGAGGCAGAGTCACGAGGAGTTGGGATTAAAGAGGTCAACATAAGTAAATATCTCTTGTTAATCTCCGTGCCAGAATCCAGTCGTTGAATGGTGCAGAAGTTGCAATGAATATCAGACTTCTATGAATATCTTGGGTTGCCGCCCCATATTATCATGTTAGCTACACTGGTTCTTTTGAAGCGACAGAATGCAGTATAGTGATTAGTAAGTACCTAAGATATAAGCAATGATTACCATTCAAAGCAGGAATTAACATGATCATCAACGAAAGGATTAACTTGTGAATATCTAAAGGCCGTGGAAACATCATGTTGGAGACAGTGTTAATATCAGGGAGTTGCTATCTGATAAGAGGATGATATATGTTTTGTTTAGAGTGGAGGTGCCTAAAGGACGCATCCCTTTATTGCGAAGTGGTGTCCCTCTTTAAAGACATGAGATATAAATAAAGATAACCGGAAGAGAGGAGAGGAAGGAGAATCTGGGGATGAAAGAGAAGAACGTCTCGTATGAAGACAAATAATAATAAGGGAAGTAAGATTAATATAATTACATATACACATATATATGTATAAATCTATACAAATAGATATAAGTTGATATCAACTAGAAATATATATATATGCAATAATGATGCTCACAATAATTATTAATCTTTATCAGTAACTATTCATTTGATCTAATCTGTTTATTCCCTTTAAGCTATATCTTTTGTTATTAGGAGGAGATCGAATAGGGGAATTAAAGTTTTAGGGACATCTATTAGAAGATGGAGCAATTTGCAACTCTGATATATCAATTAGATTAGAGATATCAGCAGCATTATTTGATTATGGGAAAAATCAAGGGTAATCCCAAAAAGGGGTCATTACATGGAATTTTTCGTAAAAATTGCCCCCCGGATAGGCTATTTTTAGCCTCATTAGGAGTCATTTTTAGCTTTCTAAAGAAAGTAGTCAAAACATAGCCATGTTTACAATCAACGGGCGAGTTTTTCAAAATAGACTGAATTCAAGACCAAGTCGGTCTTAATTCATGATTTCATCAGAACGACTGACACAAATATGCATCAGGTGGATCCAGAGGTTGACTTGAATGCGTCAAGAATGAACCAGATTACACTCCAGAACATTGAAGAATCCGGGTTGCTAGAGGCCGCTTCACTTCCCATCACAGTACAGTGTATAGAATTTGTAATGTCTTTTGTAAAACATTACAATTCTACTACTCGAGAAATTCAATCAATAGATGGATGAGTGATTTGCAGTATCAAGCCCAAGGACATTGAGAAGTGTTTCGGTATTCCTCAAAATTTGAATAGTTTGGTCATTACCATGGATCAGTGTGAAAAAGCATTTATTGCTGATAAGGACAAATGTCAAAGTAAAATGGCAGAAAGGTGGCTAAAACTGAAGAAAGTTAGCTTGCCAAAGAATGTGGGTCGCGGAGAGTTCAAAGATGAGTATGCGATTTTGATTACCCATCTTAATTGCGTTTCCGGTCATGTAGATGCCAATAAATTCCAGCCTTGGATGTATTACATCATGGCTCAGATTATTTATAGAAGGGAGCATTACGACTGGGCCTCTTTGATCAACGATGTTCTCCACAAGCAGATGACCGACTTCATGGTTGCTCACGAGTTTCACGTGTTTGTACCTTGTGTATCTGATTGCCTTCTAGGGCCAGTTTAGAGGGTTGAACATCGTGGGAATTCTCAATGTACAAAAAGTTCATCAATATTACGACCAACTTGAGTTCACATGGTCCGAGCGACACTACAAGCGTGTGCAAGAACCATTTTTGATGTACACAGTGAGGAACCTAAATCGGGAGCTATATGTGCATATCTCAGTCAAAGCCAGAGCAGCGATGGTAGAATGGGCGGATTGGTTCATTCAGTTCCCTACCTATACCTACATCCGCTTCTACAAATATGCAGGTCATCCAACCATGCTACCTCGTTATCCTTCGGATAGGGTGGTTTTCATGGATTTTCTATAGCAATTGTACGATGTTCACACACATCTATGCAACAAACGCAAGACAGCTGCCAATTTTCCATTATAGATGGGCATCTATAGGTGCAAGACAGCAGTTGACACCAAGGCTATGGGCCATGAGTTAGAAAGATTTAATCTTAAACATCTCATTGAGAGACGCTCATATGACCCTTGGGGTTATTACTCAACACGCCTTGGCGATCACTCTTATCACAAGTCTTCTATGGAAGACTACTAGATCGACTGCGAGGATGAGTTTGACGTGAGTAGGTGCAGTTACGATAGGTTCACCCTCTCATAGATTTTTGTCTTCATGTCAGAGGATGTGGGAGGATTGTCAAATGATGATGGGGATAAACTTCGTCCATTTTTTAGAGAACAGGTTGATACGCAGCCGCTTCAAGCTATCGATTAGTTTGCCAAGGAATACACATCTATTAAGGAAAGGTCAAGCAAGGTTGTCAATAATAACATACTCTACTTGGAGAGCAAGAAGACAAGGAGAGAAGCCATGCCAAATCCAGAGCCGCCACCAGTGGTGTAACGACCTATTCCTTGCGTAAATTAAAATTTTCCAATTCTTACTTTAAACATGTAAAGGTAACAAGTAACAAAGACAATACAATAAAAAATTTCTTTTCTTTATTGATAAATATGTACTAGTTACAATATATTTCCACATGAATTTCATTTTCATTGCAAATATAAATCAGAGTTCAAAAGTAATACAGTTACACACATAACTCATAAGCTTTTGCACAAATAGAAGTAAGAAGGTCCAGGAATCCATCCTTTCAAATCTTGGTACATCGGCCGCTTGCTGTAGAGGAGAAACATCACTCGGGCGCTTTTCCGCCAACCACGGACCTATAATGCGGTCCCCCGCAACCTATCGTTAGATAGATGGCCCTCCCTTCGAAGAAGAGATTGGTAGGGTAACCTTTAACGATTACCAACTGAGCATAGTGTTGTGTCCTACACAACTAGAACCTTGGTATTTCACAATCTCGAACTAGTACTCGGATCACAATGAACTGACAGTGTAGTCTCAACAATCTCACACCTAAGTGAATGTAGTACCTTTCACTACTTTGGCCAACGTATTCTCATTCAGTACTTCAAATGAAGGTCATCTATCATAAACACTACTCAGGGCCAATTTGACTTTGGGCTATCTTACTCTACGCGTAGGCTATGTCCTTCAATGGGTTCAGTTTACCCCAGACTTCCTACCTCAAACAGTCTACTAAGAAATGAGCCAATAAACAAGTATCTAATATCCTAACTCCTAATTCTGGAAATCTTTATCCTAGGAGTGAAGCTTGTCAGAGTTAACCTATTAACATAAGCTAAGGATCATACTTGGTTTGATGTCATTTCATTCCTAGTAGATATTAATTACCCTACGTATTCTCCATATACGAAGGTCAGACAAAATTGTAACTCAAGCAAATGCACATAAAAACCCTTTATAGCATAATGCATATTAAGTTAAGCTACCCTAAAGCTCTTAAAACAATTGATTCCCTTCTTAAAACCCTTTTATCCATAATTCTTTCTTTTAATCTATCAATAAAATATATTGATTTTCCCAAGTATTTACCCTTAATTGCATTGATATTCCTTATTCATTTATCCTTCTATTACAATGAAATCCCTTATTCATTTATTCTTTATGAAGCTTATCAAAACAATATTAATTTGCTTATAACATGCTAATTGCAACCAGAAAACTCAAAAATAAAAGAGAAGATCATTCAAGCAAAAATCATAAATTAGATAACATGCCTGATAATAGCTTTCCACAGGTGCTGCTCTAGTGAGAATTTGCTACACCTTTAGCCTCCAGCCAAAGGACTTCTTAGCAGATTTAAAAACTCACTCTACAAATGATGAACACTCTGAATTTGCTCTCAAAATTGCTAATTGCTCTCACAACATAAACTCTCTTAGCAGAATAAATCTCACTCCTAGCGAAATAATACTCACTCTTAACAAAATAATACTCACTCTCAACATAATGAAACTCACTCTACAATGATGAACTCAACTCACTCAACAAAAGAGACTAAACTTGAACTCCAAATTCGTGTGTTGGATGAATGAGCAAAGTCACCTTTATATAGTTTAAGAAACTCAACAAACTCCTCATCCTAAGGCATCCAAGCTGCCAGCACTAAAACTTGAAAAGATTTTTGAGAGATTAGGGTCGAAAATCCCAAGTATATCTTTATCCCTTCAAGCCACGACTTCACATGGCGAATTCCTGAGCTTAACACCTCTCAGCCGTTACAGATTTTAAGGTATTTTGACAGAGTCAGATTGCAAGTTCGTTCTAGATGAGAGGTCAAGTTTATAATGTTCCCACGTCGCCATTTTTGTTGCCCTTTGTTCTCCATTTGCAATGTGCTTAAAGACCAGGTTGCATTCCATGTGTCTCAGGCACGACATTTACAAGGCGCGCACGAATGTCTCACGCGTTTTCTCCATGATCTCTTCAATAAAACGTATTTTATTCATTTCAAATGTTCTTTATCAATATTTTCGACTTCTCTTAGATTTAAATGTCTCAAACAAAAGGCTCGATTTCCTTTTGAGATTATCATTCTCTCCATAGTCAAAAGTCGAAATATTTCACCATTGTTAAAGGATTTAAATCCTTTATGTTTTGTTTTATTCTATTGAATATTTTATGTGTTATTTAAATTTATACAATTTCCATTTCAATATCATACATTTATATATTTTTATTATATATGTATTTTAATTAAGTGTAATATTTATATATATATATATATATTTTCCGACATTACATCGCGATATTTATATATGTTTACATATATGTAGATATTACCTTAATATTAGTACATATATTTTAAATATATAAATATATAATATATTTACATAGGTATTTATGTATTTAGGTATATATCCTTAAATATAATCACATCGTTAATATATACATTTATACATAAATATATATGTAAATTTGCTAGGCAATAATATTAAATATTATTTTCACCACAGATATAAGGCGGAGTATATATGTATTTATATGCGTATAACCATATATACTCTTGTATATATGTATGTATACATATACATGTCGACACATGTGTATGAGCATATTTGTTTGCTTAACGTACACATGTATTGATATGTCTGTACCTATAGATACGGGTATACGATGTATACATGAGTATATGTAAGCTTTTACATATATCTTCGCATCATTAATACAAGGAGTCACAGTATAGCAAGTCTGACTTTAGACAATCATTACCCACAAAGCACAAGGAAATGAAACCAGACTCCTAATGTCAATAAACAAGCCTATAAATGACTTACCTTTAACTCGACATACTGACTTAGCTTACTCAGTCTATTGTGTGTGTGTGTATGCTCAATTGGTACCCGTTATTGTTTACCCAACCAAGCTCCTCCCCGAGTGATATCTCTCCTCTGCCTGGAGGAATGATCCTCTTTCCTGCACATCATGATACGACGATGGAAGTCATATGCTCAAAACAAAGCAGTTTACATAAACATCTCAAAAGTTAGAATAAGCATTATTCCATAACTTATATACAACATTTATTCAAAATTACATCAATAGAAGTATCAGACAAATGAGACCATCATTTGATAACAAGAACAACATGTTTTATTCATCTAAAAGATTCAATCATTACAGTGCATTTCCCTATGCAGTAGTAGCTATACAATCGGGGTGTAACAAGTGGATATTTCATTGCCTTCCACGTCGAAGACAAAGCCCAAACAAAAGAAAAGGAGTAATCCTCCTAAAGGAAGCAAAGTGTCTGGAAATTCAAAAGGAAAAGCACCAGTTGCTGTTTTGGACCAGCAAGAACATGTGGGAGTTGCCATAAATTCAATTGATAACGTACCAAAAGTAGAGATACAGCCTCCCATGCCATCATCAACACTACAGCAATCTCCTGTTGATGTGATTTTTATGACCGCACCAATCAGCAGAACAAAGTAATCCGAAGGCTACTCCATTCTCTCTTGATCAAAGAATCCTGTGCACTAAGATTGCTAGAAAGATCGCACGTTCAACTCCAAGGTTCCGAAGTGCTTTGGAATACCCTCAGTCGGTTTGTTGTGAATTGTTGTTTACACAAGGGGACTTACACAATTGTTCAGGATGTTGCAGCTAACAGCAGGACAATGCTTCGAAGGGGATTTTCGTGCAAATGGTTTGGCGTTGAAGTATGGATTTTCCTAAAACTAACCAGAAATATGCGAAATTGAATGGCTGCAAAGATTAGAAAATTATGTTCTATCCTAGATGCAAGAGGTGTTAAGCTTGACTTCAATGAACTTCAACCGAACTTTGTCTCACCTCGCGTTGGATAGCTTCAACAAGGTTGGTGCAATCTTCGTTGGTGCAATCTTCAAAGGAGCAACGAAAGATGTTCAGATCACGACTCGGAAAATGCAAATACTATCACCACGATGCATACGTACATATGGATCCCGATCGAAGTTAAGTCTAAAATGCATTCCAGTTGACCACACAAGACAAACTTACCATCAGTAAGCTTGTTAGTGGTATGGATTCAATGAAGCCCACTTCAATCAAACGCAACCACCCACAATTAACTATATGCATGAAAATTACTCTAACTCAAATCCTACTTGAAGTCGAAGGGCGAAGAAACCTCGCAAACTACTCATAACGAAAGACAAATTCACCAATCAATGAAACTCTTTTATTATGATAGCCTTCGTAACAATTTCTTACAAAATTCTCAAAGGGAGAATTTTCCTTCTCCTTCAAACAATGCAATGAAACTATTCTAACTGTCTCTCTAGCAGAATGACTACTCTCTAGTCTGATCTAATGTCTAACTAACTAGTGTACAAATGAGGGGACTCCCCTTTATATAGCTGGCCAATCTCAACAGATGGTCTAGATCAAATTACAATGGACGGCTCAGATCAAGCCACATAAACCCTAGACAAGATTCTGCCCTAAAAATCGCCAGAAGGTGGAGTGGCATAATTAATGAATACAAAGATAGCAGATTCCTCCTTTGACCACTATGAGCAATTAATGCCCACTACCCTTCCAGAAGATTCTCATCCAAGACCCTGTTTCCACTGTTCTTTTCTCTGACCGCGTAAGCTACGAATCGGGCCAGCACCGCATCAACTTCCTGTTTGGAGATCGCCGAAGCAAGGTTGAGCTGATATTCGAGGATGACAATCGTCTGCTCCTGCCTGTCACAAGATTTTCTCCAATTCTCAATGGATTCCTGCATACTCTAAATGATGGCCGAGAATGTGGAGATATTTTCAAAGTTCAGTTAAGCAAACACCCTCATCTTGGAGAAGAAAGGTTGCAACCTCTCTTTCAACCTATCTACCTCTACCTCCTCAGGAGTTAGTCTCTTGGCGAACAATGCCTCCAGTGTGTTGAGGATGCCCTTGTGAATGTTTCCCATCGCCTTCTTGATCTTAGCTGACTCTACCGTCGCTGTATCGAAGAAGCCCTGGCCAGTGAACGCAGCCGAATACCATCCCGGAAAGTCATATCTATCCCCAGCCTGGATCACCCCTTCATCAACCAAAGTCTGCATGGGTACGCGCATCAGAGTAGCGAGGCGAGGAATGGTCTTATCTTGGAATATGTGCGTGTCGTTCCAAGCTTGATCGATGTTTTCCAAGCATGAGAGGATACTAGAAGCGCTCTGGAAAGATGAGACAAGATCAACTATGAATCTCTCAGCCTCAGTGCGGACACTGCCTATCCACTTATCTCCTTGAATAGCTTTCTTCATTTCTTCGAGTCCGCTGATTGACTCCTGTGGCAGCTCAAGTGGGAGCTCCACTGCTGGGTTTTCTTGAGCACACAGACATGCTAGATGCCGCACATATCCAACCAGTGCCCTATGCTCCTTCTTCAATCTATTATACTTTTCCTCCTTTCGTACCATCCTATCTCTCAGCGCCTGGAAGGAATTTTCAGCCTCCTCAACAACCTGTGCTCCGGAAGGAAGCCCTAATTTAATCGTAGTGATAGTGTAATTCTCTGGCATCACGTCACCTAAGTCATAGTCCTCCCTCGGAACGGCAACATGGGAAGTGCGCGAACTAGCCTCATCCGTTTCCATCCTGGAATATTTTCTGGCTATCTTCTTTTTAGGTGACCCACCTATCCTGCTCAGGAGCTCCTCCATTTCTACAGTCGGGTTGGTGTCATCCTCCTGATCTCACCTTATTGCGCGTGAGAGCCAATTTGGAGCATTCTGCTGAGCACCATAGACAATAAGGGGCTGCTCCTCCGTTGCCTCAACTTCACGAACTTCTTCTTGAGCAACATTTGGTCGAGGCTCATCCGTCTCCATATGCTGACTATCCTCAAAATCCTGTACTTCAGGCTCCGTTTCATCTTCAAAGGCTACTTCAAGTGCACGATCAAAGCGAATATCCGTCTCTATTTCTTCTCCTTCATCTGGCTGATCGGCACCCTCAAGTGCGTTGGCACTCTGGCTATCAAGTTCTCTAGATAACGGTTGGTTGACTTCTTCCATATCCTGCTCTTTAGCCATTCTAACTCTCTGATCTGCAAACATTGAGACCTCCTGCACACTTGAAGAGCGAGCCAACAACTGCGTGGGCGATGCCTCCTCGGTTCTCTAAGGCTCAGGTTGTACTGGCTCCTCTACCCATGTCTCTACCGGTTGGGCGATTTGTTTCCTCTTTCTTGACGACATTGGTGGCCTTCGATCGCCCATGAGATTGTACGAGAGGGCAATCGATCTTCTCTTCAACCTGTGAACATGTCCCTCTACTCAACTCCTTGTAAAAGTCAAGACAGGCATAGACAAAGTGTCTAAGTCCATGATCTCCGGCTCTGCCCAATCCAGTGGCGGGATTGGCGTGTCCTTTATCGATTCATAGTCCGAGTGCGTTATGCTTGCATCTTCATCAACTTGGTCTGGAACCTGGATGACTTCACATTCTCTGATTAACTTCAGGGGCAACCGGGAGAACATCCTCCGTCTAATCTCAGCTTCACTTCCTGCATTCGCCCAAAAGTCTTCTAAATGAGCCTTGTGCCTATATTCCTCGCCTTGCACAGTTTCAATCTTCCCTCGAGGATTAAAGTCTTCCCGGTTGGAGTGGAGACTGAGGCAATAAAATTGCAATTCATCTTCTGCTTCTTTGGCTGCCTGCAACGAAGGGCACTCCTCAAGTGCATTTCCCATGACAATAGGAAATTGCAATCCGCCTTTCTTCTTCTTCCTTATAATTTTGTCGTAAGTAACAAGTTGCCTAGACACCTCGAGCATTATCATCTTGTTTGTGGGATATCTTGGCAGTCGGAAGGTATAGGAATGGAACCCAGGCATCCTTATATATGTGAACGTTGGGAATTGGACAAACCAAAACCCGTATTCTTCAATCAGCTCCTGTGCCTCTTTAGATATTCTCTGCTGCAATCTTCGCTAAAGAGTTCTCGTGATGTACATTGTGAAGGCGTCGTTCACTCTTTTGAAGTGAGAGGTGCTCGTAAGATGCAACTGCCTACATGCCTCATGAATTTTGAATTGATTAGGGCCACACCCAATTGGCTCCTGGTACGTCAGCCCCTTATACTTCATCATTCGAGCCAGCATGTAGATGACATATGAGCTCATGTAGAATGTCTTCGTTCTCCTTAGATTTCTGAACTGCTCATCAATGTTATCACTAATCATCTGCGCCTAATCTACATACTCTTTTCCCTCCAGCACCACGCTGATATAGAAGAACATCCATAACTCAAACACATATGCTTGTGGGCTGCCATTAACCCGGCTAAGCATCATGATCAAATTGCAATACTCCTGCTTTAGCTCCTCCAAAATAATCTGTTTTGGCAACTTGGCGCCAAGAGGCTTTGGCTTCCTCATCCACGTTGTATTGATCCTCTTAGCACACTTATCAAAAGATGTAGCATACATCTTATCAGCTCTCTCCTTGGACTTGTACAACATTTTGTCCGTGGCTAGAATCCCGAATGCTTCGCCAAATGCATCAGGCGTGAAATTTGCCAGCAGTTTGCCTTCCGAAGAAACGATCGTCCGATGGTCCGAATTGTAGTAATTTGCACACTCCATAATAAGCTTTGGACATCGAACTGCTGGCGGGAAACCGGTTGCTGCATACAACCCACTTCTTACAATGTTATGCGAAGTCACCGACGAAGGATAGCCACCCTTCCCATATATTCTTCTCTTGAAGGCCTCAAGGTTGAAAGAACCGAGGTTGGTGTCTGTCAGACCTCCCAGCTTCGACACGAACTTGGATTCCGGAGTATAGGACTTCTTCAGCTACTTAATTATCGCTTTCCTGGAAGCATTCTCTTTGCCAGCTTCAACATTTCCAGCTCCAGCTACAGCCTTGCTTGTTCTAGCAACATCTCCTCTTCTACTTTGAACCATCTGCAAAACAAAAAAGCAAGCATTATAATTCTAACTTTAAAAATAAAACTTTCGTGAGATGGCTAGCAAGTGGAGTTGGCTTTGAAAAAACAAAAAAAAACCTCAGCAGTAAAACTCCAACTTCAAACCTCAAGAAATAGAACACCGAAATTTAAAACTTCAAGCATTCAGCAACTTGCAACCACAATACTTTCAGCTCTTTGAAAAATCAATCTCAGCAATCTCAACTTTAGAATTTACTTCTTCTCAGCATTCAACACTTCCCAACTTCTGCACTCTTAATCTCAGCAATTTAGAAAAATAACTCAACTCAGAATTTTTCACTTGCTCAACAATCACTTTCAGCTCTTCAGCATAACTTCCAACTTCGCAATTTTGTGAAGAGAATTGAAAAACTTCGAAGTTTTATAACTGAAAGCTGGTGCCCAGTTTAGCAGTCGCCATAAATTCACTTCACCATGACTTAGAAATTTTCCAATTTTAGGAGAGAATATTCCCAGTTATCATGTAGTCGTCATAGAAATTTGCTAATCCGGGAGATTCTTTCCTCGTTTTGAATTTAAAATTTCCCTCCCGACTGCCAGTTATTTCCAGTTGACTGAAGTATTTTCGAGAAATTTATTAAAATTCACTTCAGCATTAAAAATCTCATCTTTTTAAAATGGCGTATTAAAATTTAAAATTTGATTTCAACACCTTTTATTTCACTTGAGAAATTTTATTCCTTTTTGCCAGCGCCTTAGAAAAATTTATACTTTGCCAAAAAAAACTTTCTTAGAGTTGCTAGGTGAAAATTATTTTCCATCCAGAATAAATTCCAAAATAAATTTTCCCCATGATAAATATCTTCCAACTTCAAAAATCTCATGTGTCTAAATGAAGGGGGCATTTGATTTTTTAAAACTTTGGAAAATAATAATAATCAAACTTTATTTAATTTTTCAAGCCTTGGCAAATTTAATCTCACTTCAAACACCTTGAGGGAATTTCATCATTCGATCTCGCAAAACAAATCTCCATTTGATTTTATTTTTTTATATGTCAGGCGTAAATAAGTTCTCCAGCTTTTAATTTCTAGGCGTATTCTTAGATAAAATTTTCCAACTTTAATAGTGACCCCTTCCAGCCAGGCACAAACCACCCCTCACTCTTCAAGTTCTTCATACTTAGAAAAAATTCCCAAACTTTTCTTCTCTCTGGGCACAAATAGAGGGTCAAGCTTTTAGTTGGCAACACTTATCAAACTTCAATCCTCCTCTTCAACCTTTAGGCGCATTTCAGCCTTAGGCTTTCATTTTTATTGGCTGGGCGCAGATGAAGGGGGTGAGTTCCCAAACTCAAATGCCTTCGAAATTTCTCCCATACTTAGAAAAATTTCTTCACTCTCTGCAAGTTGGGCGCCAATGAGGTAGTCTTCTTAGTCTTTGGGCGCATTTGACGCATTGAGTTTCAACTTTCATATACTTAGAAAATTTTACCTCCTCTTCTTCAAGGCGCACATAGAGGGGTGAACTTCCAACTTTCACACGCCTTAGAATATTCTTCAAGTCGTCTCCAAACTTCTTGGGCGCATTTCAAAGGGTGGGCTTCCATTTTATCAACACTTAGACGCTTTTTGCCCACTCTAGCTTGGGGCGCATTTTAGACCATATGCTTTGTTTGCCTTTGTCAAAATTTTAAACTTCAACTTCTTCAAGGCGCATTTAGGGGTATGAGCTTCTAATTTCCACACTTACAATTTTTCCAACTCAACCACTCAAGGTAAGGTGCATTTGACCACCCTTACTTCCAATTTAAGCACTTAGTAAATTTTCAATCACCTTCTCCAAACTTCTTGGGCGCATATGGGAGTGGTAGCTTCAAGTTACACATGCCTTAGTAAAATTTTAATCACCCTCTTCCACAGGCGCATATTCATGGGTAAGCTCACTTTGAAACACTTAGAAGAATTTCTAGTCATCTTTCCAAGCTTGGGCGCATTTTGCCGTTGGAACTTCAAATTTCATGCCTTAGAAAATTTCAAGGCCCCCCTCCTCTAGCAAAGGCGCATATCATACCTTGAGCTTCCAATTTTGAATACTTAGAAAATTTCTTGGAGCCTCTCTTTATCTTAAGGCGCACTTGGGGTAGAGAGCTTCAAATTTCAAGTACTTAGAATATTTTCCACCCATCTTGAGCTTCAAGGGCGCATTTCACCATGTGAGCTTCAAGTTTCAGCCTTAGTAGAATTTCATCCTCATGAGGTAGCTTCTAGGGTGAATTTTGATGCTGGACTCCAAATTTTATCAAACCTAGTGAATTTCATGTCCTTTGCCCGATTTGAGGTGACTCGTTCATGCTAACCCTGGCAATCCCTAACTTTCTATTTTTAGAAAGTTCTTCACATTTTGTGTCTTGAACTGATTTCTGATTCCGAAAGGCCTGATTTTTGCTCTGTTCTAAAACTCGGGATGTGGTTGAACTTTCAGTACCTGATGCCTGCCTACGCCTGCTATTTTTAGCAACTTACTAAAAATAGCAACTGCTCAAAAATGAGTTCAAATTTTGCGTGTTGTTTGCCTGAAGGGTGCTGATCGTGGCTAGATGCTGCCTTTGCATGATTGTCGTGTTCTGCCCTTGAATTTAGGAAACCCTAATTTCTCTGCACAGGCCTACTAAAAATAGTAAGTGCTTGATTTTCCATCCTCTGCAACTTCGTTTGACTTGAAATTCGCACCATGGGGTCCTCGTCACCTGCTTGACTTGTTAATACTGACGCCTCGCGCTGACCTGCTATTATTAGCATGTTTCTGGAGGTGGTTTACTATTTATAGCAGCTGCCTAATTTCAAGACTTCCACAGCTCCGTTTGACTTGAAATTTGAATGTCATGATCCTCATCACTTGACTTATCCGTTCACACTGGCGCCTGATGCCGACTTACTATTTATAGCCCACTTTTGAAGGGGCTTACTATAAATAGTAAGTGCTCCATTTGCCTTCAAATTTTACAAGCGGACTTCTTGAAGGATGCTGATCATGATGGGATACTTCAGTTTTTGGAAATTTTGGCATTTGACCCCTCATTTTGAGTCCTGAAGCTCGAAACCCTAATTCATCTTGCATGTGCCTTGAATGAGTTTCGTTTAACTCTATTTCTGTTGCATGTCACTGTGTTCGTGATTCTAAAGCGTCAGGCAGCTACCGAAGTGTATCTGCTAAAAATAGTAAGTGGCTGAAAAGGTGACCAACCAGCTATCAGATGATCTTGCATGTCACATAGCTCAACAGATCTTGAAAAACCCAGAAAGACCCAGAAAAATCATCAGCATGCAAGCACTGACTAAAAATAGTAAGTTCCCGAAAAGTGACCGGTTCCGCTTGCATGTTACCATGTTGCGAAGCTCTCAGAAAACCCAAAAAGATTATGTTGACATGCGTTGAGAAAACTTACATGCGAACCCTAAAATCTGCCCCTGAAGGCTAAGCACTGAAAGTTGTCCTGTTTTGCATGTCATATCACTACAAAGGTCTCGAAAAACCCACAAAGAATCCTCAGACATGCATCTGAAAGTCTAACATGCAACCTTGAAAATGGGCCTCGAAGGTAGAACTGCTAAAAATAGCAAGTTGTCTGTTTCTGCTCGAATTTTGCCAGTGATGAGCTCAAAGTGCTCGGAATGCAGTGCAGTTGTCAGAATGTGAAAATCTCGAGAAAACAAACCCCAAATTGACACTAACTAAAAATAGAAAGTTGCTAGAATTCAATGAAAATTCAGAGGGAGCCTACTTGAAGCATCCTAACAGCAGTGCTAAGCTCGGGAATTGACTAGCCAACTCAATTTGACCTCAAAGTTGTCCAGAAAACGTAAACCCTAATTCATTGAAAAGCCCTCCAGACTTGGCCAAAATTCAAATCTAGGTCAAATGGTAAGTACATTACTAGACGGAAAGAACAGACCGAGAGAGACAGACCGAAAGACCCAAGCCAAAAGACCCGAATGGAGCAAAAATTAGGGGCTCCCCATCTTGAATGGAGCGATGTGTGAAAAGGTCACAACATCTCCAACTCCGGTTCACATTGACTTGGGGCTAGACTTGCCAGCGCGTAGCAGTGCTTCCACACATACACACTCATCAGGAGTTACTATGACTAGCACTGATCCTTCCAGTGAGATTAGTCAAAGCTCATTTTGGCTTGAGAATCAGCAAGGTAGGAAGAGGAGGCAACCATCTTACAAACTGGACATCTCATATTTTGATCATGTCTACCAAGACACACCAGACAAAAGGATAAAGAAGCAAGTTCATGTTGAGAGGAACGTTGACAAGGAAATCATAGTTGAGACCACTGCACCGCTAGAGGACAAGAACTTAGATGAGGTAGAGGTTGAGGACTTCGCCTTGATAAAGGTCAACCTTGGTAGAAGCACACGCCAAGCAGATGTTGAATTCCTCTAGGTTGCAATGGAAAGCATAAAGGAGAGTCATAAAGGACAGAGAAGATAAAGCAGCCCTCAAGGTTGAAATCCAACAGCTTCGCCAATATATCTCCAACCTTATGCACAACACTGAGAATGTCACCGCCTTGCTCCCGCAAATGTTAGAATCACTAGCAGAGCAGAATCAGCTAAATCAGCTGGTTGTATACGGGAAGCGCCTGAAAGACTGGGAGGAGTTCGTCACAAGGGGTCATTTCGTAATTGCAAAATTGTACCAATTGAGGTACAATGCCCGCATACTTCGCATACTGTTGTACCCAAACCAATTTTTTTGATTCACTAAGGCATTTTGCTAAATATAGTCTTAACATAGTCAAAGTGATGTTAGAAGGTGATTTTTGGGCTTTTTGAATATGGATCTTATGTTAGTTTCATGTCAATCTGATACTGAAGAATTTTGAGAGAAGGGAAAATCTGAAGGAAAATCGCACCTTTTCAAAAAGGCGCCCTATCTTTTAGGGGCTCAGATCCTATTTTTATGGTTTGTCACCTCCAACAGACATTTGTCCTGCATCATGTCAGCTTCGCAACGAGCTATCAAGCCTGTCAAACGGACGTGTTTAGCTCAAGTTACGGGAGATACAACGGAAAATGAGAGGAACACAAAATGACTAACACTGGAGGGAAAAGAGCAGCTTTTGAGAAAGGCACCCATCTTTTTGAATTGTCAAATGAAGTTTTTTGACTAAATGCCACCTAAGATGTTTCTCTCACATTTGCTCAGGCTTCGCAATGCATCCGTCAATGGGTGAATCTAAGTTGTTGGATTGCCTGAGCCAAAGGTCAAACACGGGGTTAAATCTTGGTCAAACTATCAAGGAAAAAGTAAAAAGAGCACATTTTCAAAAAGGCGCTTGAGCTTTGGAGCCTTTAATGCCTTCTTTTTGGTGATCTCAGGTTTTCATCCCGTCCGTGTTGCATTCATCTCTCCGTTGCCTGTCTCCGTCAAGTCAGAAGTTGATTTGTTAGCCTGCAGTCAAAGGTTTAGTGATATTCTGGCCAATTGAGAAAATGGCTATCTCTGGAGTAAAAAGAGCACCTTTTCAAAAAGGCACCCTTGTTTTTCAACCTTCAGATGTTGGAATTTGAAGAAATGTTGTCTTAGAACTATTATGTGGAATGAAGTCAGCTCCGTAGTGATCCAGTTATCCAGTCCTGAAACTTTGTCAGACAGAAGTTATAGAGGATTCAATTCTCCCTTCGTATGAGATGAAGATGGAGAAAATTTGGCTAACTCTAAGAAAAAGCGCAACTTTTGCAAAGGGCGCTTGGATTTTTGAGCACTCAGATCTTAGTTTTATAGTCAGCAGTCTCAAGGAGTGTTTTAATCAGTTTTTGTCCTGCTCTGCAATGCACTTGTCAGCCAGTCAATCGGTGAGGTCAGCCAGCTAGTGTCAGGGATTGAATAGAGGCCCCGGAAGATGTTCAAAATTCAGTTTTCATGAAAAATGGTTTAAGTCTAGAGAAAAATGCCAAAAGTCAAAGTTGATTTTTCAAACTCAAAATCACATGTGCGCCTAAAAGAGGAATTTTAAATATTATTTGAATATTTGAATTTTGACTTCCAGTTGAAGAGAACGATTTTTGGGTTGTCATCTCCAGTTGACATCTTTGCATGTTGAGTGCTTTTTCAGTTTTGCATGTTGAGTTAACTAATTTGCATGTTCAGTTAACTGACTTTGCATGTTGAGTTATTATTTTGCATGTCCACTTAACTGAAGTGCATGTCAAAGATCAACTAAAGGTTGAATGCATGGTGCATATTTGGATTTTTGTAAAGTCTTTGAAGATGGTGCTTCAATTAGGATTTTTAACTGAAGTCTTTAAAGATGGCAACTTATGTTTGGATTTTCAACTGGAGTTTCTAAGCATGGCACCCTAGTATGGATTTTTCAACTGAAGTCTTGAAGATGGCGACTTTTAGTCTCAAAGATGGCGCCCTATTTAGGGCATTTTTAGTCTTCAGTTAACTGTTTTAAGAGCCAATCATTGGCTAGGTGTAGATTGTTGAGGTCCAATCACAAGCCAAGCACCATTTTTAGGTTTGCATACATTTATCACAATTTTTGGTGATGAAAGTCTATTTATTCAAGCTTAGGTGTCCATTATTCTTCACCCCAAGCTAAGAGAAATACGTTTTTCTTGAGCAAACAATTATTTGAAGATGCTACAGGTGTCAACTTTTAGTGTTCTTTGTAGCAACGGATTTAGTTTGTTCAGAAGAAGAATTTTCCAGACTTTGTTTTCAATTTGCATGCAGGTTACATCAAATTCAAGTTAGAGATAGGCGAATTCTACATAAGCAGAACAAATAAAACCTTCTTTCTTCTGTCTTATTTCTTCTATTTCTCATCTTAGGTACATTCTACGCATGTCAAAGAAAATCAGCAAATTTTCAGAGTTTGATCATCTGGGTTCGCATACTTCAGCATCAGTAGCAAAACCCATGTCTTAGATTTTTTCGAATTGCCTTGTAGCTTTATTTTGAAGCTCTGTGTTTTTTTTTTCGAGAATCTCTTTACATGTGGGTCTGAAACACATTTTTTTGAAAATCGAGCTATCTGGGTTGTCTTAGAATTTGATTCTACACAAAACCCATGTTTCAGAAAAATTCCGATTTTTTTTCCTCCCATAAGCTATTTTTAGCCTTGTCCAGAGATTTTCAACGTTTTCGAAAAGTTGTCCGAATATATTCAACTTCACAGTCAAAAGTCTTCATTTTGAAAATGCGGTTCAATCTCATTGATTATAGAACCAAATCAGTCCTTATACATGATTTTGTTAAAACTTCAAACATAGACTTAGGTCATGTCTATCTAGTGGTTAACCTGAGTAGTTTGGAGGCTGTTAACAGCAATACATTGAAGAATCTTGAACATTCTGGGTTGCTGGCAGCAGCATCTATTCCCGTCACCACTTTTGATCTCGAGTTTGTTCTTGCTTGCATCAAGCATTACGACTCGTCTTCACGACAAATCATATCAGCTGATGGGAGAGTCATCTGTAGTCTTAAGCCAAAGGATGTAGAGAAATGCTTTGCTATTCCTTCTTGTTCAGATAATTTCACTGTGGTTATTGAGGCTTGTGAGAAGATATGGGATGGAGATCAAGAACGTTCACAGAGAAAAGTTGCTCAGAGATGGTTGAAGGTTTGGAAGACTCACATGCCTAAAAAGGTTGGTCATGGTGAATTCAAGGACGAGGTTATTGTTTTGATAACTCTACTCAATCAAGTTACAGGTCAAGAAGATGCTAGTACTTTCCGACCATGGATGTTTTACATCATTTCTAGGATCCTTGATGGCACAGAACATTTTGACTGGGCTATGTTGATCAGTGATTGCCTACATCAGCAAATTACTGGTTTTCTCAGGTTTCATGAGTTTCACATGGTGTCTTACTTGGTTTACTTAGTTGCATCTCAAGGCAGCTATAGACACCTAAAAACTAACCAGACTCTTGGTGTTTAGCGTGTTCACGAGTACTACTCTCAGTTGGAAATTTCTAAAGCTGAACAAGATTTCCGAGCAGTGAATGATCACTTTTCCATGAAGACAGTTAGAGATCTTGACAATGAAATGCACATCCGGATTTCTGCAAAGGCAAAATCAGCGATGGAGACTTGGGCAGATTGGTTTATCCAATTCCCTACTTTCACATACATCCGGGTTAATGTTACCAAGGTACCCTTCAGACAAGATCATCTTCATGGAATTTCTCAAACAGGTTCAACACGTTCACTCCTTTCTTCGCAGTTGTCATAAGTTTGCAGCTTCCTTTCCATTCGAATTGGGTATTTTTACATGCAGAACTACGGAAAATGCCAGGTATATGTCAACTGAGATGGAGAGATTCAAACTCAAGTCTCATATTGAAAGGCGTTCCTATGATCCTTTGGGTCATTATGCAGCCAGGTTGGAGCAAAGGATTGCACATAAGCCAGCGCTTGAAGACTTCTGGGCTAATTGCGAGGATGAATTCGAGGTTCGTCGTCGTCACTATTGTAAACTCACTATTACTCAGCTCTCAGATTACCTATCAGAGGATGTTGATGGTCTATCAGATGATGATGGAGAGGTTCTTCTCAACTCATATGTCAAGGATCAAATTGCTCAACAGCCACTTCACTCACCAGATTGGTATGCTAAGGAGAATACTTCTATTGAGGACATGTCTAGATTAGTTATCAAGACTAGCAAGCAGTTCTTGGAGAGCAAACGAAGGCGAAAGTCAGTTCCTCTTACAGAGCAGCGAGTGGGTTTTTCTTCATTGCCTTCTACTTCAAGGTCAAGACCTTGGGTCAAGACTATCGTGACGCTACCTGAAGGGGTTAGACTCAGTGGAAACACGAGAGGGAGGACTACTGGTAAAAGGAAGCAAAAGCAAGTAGAGAATGCGCCTGAGATCCCAATGGAGACAGTCATTCAGGCTGAGCCACGTATTTCGTCTCCTACTTCACCACGTGATCAGCTTATTGATCTAGATTCAGAGCCTGAGATACCAGTTCGAGTGGAATCAAAGACAACCGAGCCACCACAGGTTGATACATTAGGGACACTCTCTCCTCGAATTCATAATATTGTTCAGTCTTGTTGGCTCGAGAGAGCTTTGGGGAGACAGAGGCAAGAACCTTCATACAACCTTGATTTATCTGAGTTTGGTAAGCCTTATCAGAAGAGGTCGAACAAGAAAATCAAGAAGTAGGTGCATATCAAGAAGACTCCAAAGTCAGAGATTGTTATAGAGGTTGCTACTCCTCCAAAGGGTAAGAGCCTAGATGAGGTTGAAGTCGGTGACTTTACTTTCACCAAGGCAAATCTTGGCAGGACCACTCAAGAGACAGATGTGAGCCTTCTTAAGATTGTCACCAATAATCTTGAAGAACGCATCACGAAGGACAAAGAAGCTAAAGCATTGCCTAAAGCTGAGAACAGTCAACTTCGACAATATATCTCTAATCTTGTCCATGGAAATCCAAGAAGAGCGCTTGTTCTTCCACAGAATACACCTGCAGAACAACGAAAGTTGGATTAGTCATGGCAGACTTCTAGACAACTGGATTGAAAACTTCATTGTTACAGGTCGTCATCTTCTTATCGATCTATATTAGTTGAGGAGTGATGGACATACACTTCATCAAGGGATCCAGCTGCTCGAAATTTCAGTTGCGAAGAGTTTAGCCAAGGATCAAATTCTTATATCTCAGTTGTCTGTAGCATATGATGCTTTGGAGATTGATGAAGATAGAGAGAAGGTTTTCACTTGGAAAGAGCAGCACCTTTTCAAAATGGAGATATGTGAAAAGATCTCTACCAAGTTATTTTCACTAAAGGATAACGTTGTCATTGCTCTTGCACTCGTCAGTGGCCTTGTTGTTCAGATCCTTTGTCATTACCTTCTTGAAGATGGCACGTATATTGGACTAAATGTACTGCAAGTTGAGTTTGAAAAGCTGATTCGTGATAATCTTCAAGGAGATACTGTGGCGTCTAAACTAGAGAACATTTCAGTGATTTCAGCTAGTTTCAAGAAGGCGGCTGAGGATGTCAGAGAATGCATGCATACGATCAAGGAAAGTGACAAGGAATTGAAGAGGCAGATTATGTGAAGAACCCTGGTTGGCTCAACTTCAACACTGATGCTCAACTGATTGTTTTTTTTTGTGTTTCGTAGGTTTATGACCCTTTTTGAGGCTTTTTCATAAAAGAACATAATGCGATTTTGAAAGAAATGCTACTAAAATCTTTAATAAATACAATAAGGTAAAAACTGATGCTTATAGATTCTTGAATCGATAGCAAATTGTTGTATTATCTTTTCTCAGCTATTGCAATATTGAAACCCTAACATGCAAACCAAAAAGCAAAGCTGATTGCATTATTCAAAAACCTGATTTGCTGATTGCAGCCACCCCAGAATGATGAAGAATTGATACTGCCAGCATCAGATAACATTTCTCCAGCCTCGTAATTGATGCAGACCAATCCAAAGATCATGGCGTCCCATCTTGTGAAGACAGAAGGTCAAAAGGCAAGGCGCCCAGGCTAGGGTAAGAAGTACGGCCTTCCAACTGAGTGGTACGGCCCTCAAAACAGCAGCAAATCAATTCGTACAACCTTGGGATTCGTGCCAGGTGAAGATCCCAACCAGCCGCTCAAAGTTATTCCCTTTTCTGACAAATATGAATCAAACTCTGAATGATAACTTCTCAATACGCTCTGTAATAACTTTTGGATGAAGCTATTTCATTGACAGGTAATAAATCAGCTGATATTTCACAGCCTCTGAACTACAACACTGAAGATGGCTCGTTCTCCAATGCAGAAGACAACTGAAACCTTTGGCTTCGTTCTCTGAAGAAGGAATAGGCCAAAATCGATTTTCCAAAACATAATGAATGAAGTTTCTCAAAGGAAAACTTATATCTTTTCACTTGGGTCGACTTCCTTCAAAAAAAGCATCATTTAAATAAACTTTAAATTTCTCTTTTAATTTTCCAATAGTTTGGATGCCCTTTTAATTATAATTAATAATTAAAAAGTGGCCCCTTCTTCATGATGGTCGACACCTTCCATAAAGTCACTTAAGTTATAATATTTAATTATATTATAACTTAATAATATAAGCTTTAATTTAATTAATATTTATTTTGGAAAATAAATATTAATATCTCTCTCAAAATAGGTCCAATTGACGAACCATCTGAAGCTGAATGATAAGTGATTGAAACTGCATATGACCAGACCATACTACTAAAAATAGCAGGGGTGCTCTGCTGAGTGTCTCCACTTACTAAAAACAGTAAGTCAAGCAAATGATGTCCGAACGACCCCGAACGAAAGCCAAACTGAATGATTCTGATAACTAAAGCCAAGCCAAGCCTCAACAAGACCCTCTATCCACCCTATCAGCCTACGAGGGTCACATAATAGGCTAATCTCAAGAACTGAGAGATGTCAACTGGAACGGGACATTACAGTCCGCCCCTCCTAAAATTGCTTGGCCTCAAGCAATCTCAACTCCGAATGCTGCAAAATATCCTCACTCTCCCACGTAGCATCCTCCACTGGTAAATCTCTCCATTTCACCAAATATTCCCTGATAGTCCTCCTGCGTAGCTGTCTTTCCCTATATTCCAGGATCGACTCAGGTACTAAAATCAACTTTCCCTCATCATCTAAGGGAGGTAATACTGCTGAAGGTACCACATGATGTCCTAACACCTTATTGAGACATGACACATGAAAAACATTGTGGACCTTACTATCCACTCATAAGCCACCTCCCCAACACGCCGGACAATCCTGAAAGGACCATAATATCGCGGCTTGAGCTTCTCGAATCCACTCTTCCTGAGAGTAGACTGTCTGTAGGGCTGCAGCATAAGATATACCATGCCTCCCACCTCAAAAGATCTCTCTGTCCTCTTCTGATCTGTATACTGCTTCTGCTGATTTTGTGCCTTAGCAATATTCTCCTTAAGAGCCCTCATAATGTCCTGACTCTCCTGCAATAAGTCTCTAGCACTAGGCACTCTACTGTTACTCAGTAGCAAATCAAAAAAACTAGGCGCCTCATAACCATACAACGCCATGAAGGGGGACATCTGAATGGTCATGTGAAAGGTGGTATTGTAACAATACTCACATAAATATATCCACTTGACCCACGCCTTTTGCTGCCCTGCAATGTAATTCCTGAGGTAGCCTTCCACCCATTTGTTCACTATCTCCGTCTGACCATCGGTCTGCAGGTGGTAGACCTGTGGTAATTGGTGCTCGGTGTAAGCTCAGTCCCACAAAGTCTGAACACCTCCTGCCAAAAGTGACTCAGGAACCGACTATCCCTGTCGCTAACTATGTTCTGAGGCAACCCACGTAACCTGAAAACCTCACGGAAGAATACCTCTGCTACCTGTGTAGCTGTGTAAGTGGTGGTGATCGGGAAGAAGTAGGCATACTTTGTCAACCGATCCACAGCTATGTATATACAATCCCGTCCTTGGGCTTTGGGCAAACCCGTAATAAAATCCATCGACAGGAATTCCCACTTCCTGTCAGGAATCGGAAGTGGCTGCAACAACCCTGCCGAATATGTGTTCTCCTGCTTGTTCTGCTGACAAACAAGGCACTCACGCACATACTGAAGAACATCTGCCTTAAGACCCTTCCATGTAAATCTCTCCCGAACCTGTTTGTATGTCTTAAAGTACCCGAGATGCCCTGCTATAGGTACATCATGGAAAGCCTGCAGAATGGTGTTCTTCACCTTTGACCCTGGGATCAAGAAAATCCTGTTCTTGTAAATGATCAATTCATTTACAAGTGTGTACCTGGTGTCCACAATCGATCCCTCAACAAGACCAGATGCCCATGTATCCTTAGCATACTCTACCACAATCAAGTGCCTCCAGTCCTCTGCAATCTATACCATAGAACTCAGATGAGGCCGGCGTGAAAGAGCGTCAGCAACCACGTTCTGTGTACCTTTGATATATGTGATATCAAAGTCATATGCCTGTAACTTACTCACCCACTTCTGCTAAAGGTCATTCAAATCTCGCTGCCCTAGGAAATGCCTCAAGCTGTTATGATCAGTTTTAATACAAAATTTACTGCCCACTAGGTATTGCCTGAATTTGGCCAAGGCATGCATTATGGCCAACATTTCCTTATCATATATACTGTAAAGCCTCTTTGGTCCTTTGAGCTTCTTGCTCTCATAAACAATCGGGTGCTTGTCCTGCATAAGCACCACTCCAATGCCCTCACCAAAAGCATCACACTGAAGCTCGAAAGGCTTCGTAAAATCTGGCAGTGCCAACACCAGACATGTAGTCATCAGCTCCTTGAACCTCACAAAACACTCCTGTGCCTCAGGAGTCCAAATGAATGCACCTTTTTTCAACAAATCCGTCATAGGTGTTGCATGGCATGAATATCCACTGACAAATCTGCGATAGAAACCACATAACCCAAGGAATCCTCACAGTTGTATAAGGTTCGCCAGAGTAGGCCAATCTACGATAGCACGGATCTTCTTAGGATCCATCCGCACTCCCTCTGCACTGATAATATGGCCTAAGTATAACAACTCAGTCATCCCTAAATCACACTTGGATTCCTTGGCATACAAGGACTCCCTCTCCAAAATGTTGAGTACTGTATCCAAATGAGCCAAGTGCTCCTGCCATGTCCTGCTGTAAACCAAGATATCATCGAATAAGACAAGTACATATCTCCTCAAATGTGAGTGGAAGACCCTATTCATGGTGGACTGGAATGTTACTGGAGCGTTGGTTAGACCAAATGGCATAACCACAAACTCAAAGTGTCCACAATGACGGCAAAAATCGGTCTTCTCAACATCCTGCTCACGAACTCTAATTTGATGATATCCCGATCTCAAGTCTATCTTCGAGAAGTAACAAGCACCGTGGAGCTCATCAATAAGCTCATCAATACGGGGTATGGGATATATGTTCTTAATAGTCCTCTTATTTAGGACTCTGTAATCTATGCACATACGAAGTGTACCATCTTTCTTCTTCACCAGAACAACTGAAGAAGCAAATGGTGATTTACTTGGTCGAATGTGACCCATAACAAGCAGCTCCTTGATAGTCTTCTCTATCTCATCCTTAAGCCACTTTGGATGCCTGTAAGGAGTAATCATGACGGGCTTGGCGCCCTTGTCAAGTTCTATGATGTGCTCAATACCCCTGTCTGGAGGTCTCCTTGGTGGAATCTCACTGAAAACCTTCCCATGCTTAACTCTCAACTGCTGAATGTCAGGATGATACTCGGTCTTATGTTGTCCCTCCTGTGTAGGTGTCAAAGTGCACTCGGCAGCCCACTCAACCATGTCATGACGCATAAGTCTCTCCATCCGTCGGAAGGAAATAGTCCTAACGTTACTGTCTCGGATGGCCTTCAGGATATGAGTCTTTCTATCCACATCGAACCGAATCTCCATGTCTTTGAGACAAAGTGTAACTTCCTCAAGGGAATGAAGCCACTTCATGCCCAATACTAGATCAATATCACCCATATTCACCACATAATAGTCAGCCTTGAATTCATAATTATTCAAGCACAAACGGAGATCCTTAATCATACGGTCACATCTGAGAGTGTAACCATCAGCCACCTTAACTCAAATGCCCTCAAACTCCTCGGTTATGAGCCCACACTTCTCAACAAATATGGCATCTATAAAATTATGGGTGGCACCTGTGTCTAAAAGGGTGATAACCTTTTGACCAGCCAAAACTCCACGGAGTCTGAAAGATTCCTCATGCTGAATGCAAGACAACCGTGCCTCCTGGATTTGGAGCTCTGACTCTGCCCCTGCCTTAGGCTCTAAAGCCTCTGATTCTGACTTCTCAAAACTCTCCTGCTGTTCGGAATTCTCAAATTTCGAATCCTCATAATAAGCCAACATAACCCTATTGGCCTTACCCTTAGGCCGCAAAGGACAATCATGGTTAGCGTCGTAGGGACCCTTGCAGTAGAAGCAAAGCTTCTTCCTGCGCAAATCATTTAGGGTCTCACGATCCAAGGGTGCTGCTGATTTTCCCTTTGAATCACTCCTAAAAGCTGATTTCTCATTATTTTTATTAAATCCCTTGTTGTCTTTGAATGAATAAGTATTCCTGGAATTGAACTTGCTAGATGGAGCTGCAAGTTCCATGCTGTGTGCCTTCTTCATCGCTTCTTGTAGTGAAAGAGGATCAAATGCTTTGATCCATCCTTTCATTGGCTCCAACAGTCCCTCCACAAAAAGTACAACTAGACGCCTCTCTGATATGTTAGGAACCATCACTGATAATCGCTAGAAGTCTCCGATGTAAGCCTCCAAGCTACCAACCTGTCTCAACTGAGCCAAATCTCTAAAGTAAGTCTCAAGATCCTTCTTGTCAAACCGTTCCACCAATCTGTCCACGAACTCCTAGTAAGTGGTGATACGGTCATGCTGAAGTGTCACCATCCCTTATGCCACCAGTCCTAAGCTGCCCCCTCAAGATGCAAGGTAGCATATCTAATAGCATCCTCCTCCGCCATGGGACGCAATGTAAGGAAGGTATCCAACTTACTGATCAGAGTCTGGGCTGTAACCTTACCGCTGCTGTCAAACATAGCTAAAGTGAGCTTGTTTGTGGCATGCTTCAGGTCACTATTCTGATGTCTAGGCCTCCTGTCCAGCCTGTTCCTATAATTCTCACCTCTGTGTGATAAACCTGTCAAAGGTAATTCTCTCTCTGACCTTTGGGGTCAATAATTCCCACTCATCGTTCGCTGTCATAAGAATATCAGCGAACACTTCCTTAGGCTCCTCATTTACAATAGCCCCGTCAGGCTCCTGTCTCACAAAAGTCGGCCGGGTAGGCCTATCTGCTGTCCGTGAAACAGTCCTGGGTATCCTCCGTGAACCTGCATCACTCTTGTCCTCATCACGACATGGTGATGGTCTCCTAGGTGAACCAATCCTCTGGATCGCCGTGGTCAACTGTTGTAATACATCAGCTACCTACTGCTGACCTATCCGAAGATCTCTAAGAGTCTGTCTGACCTCTGCATCATCATCCCTAGGATCTCGAGGAATCTTTGTTCTCTCAGCCATGGTACCCGGCTGCCTGTTTACTCCTAGTTCCTTGTCAAACAAAGCTCTCCTACGAGTGTAATATCTGTGAGGCCCAACCTCCTATGGCTGCACATGAATCCCAAACCCTCAGGCTGGCAGGAAACTGCTCTGATACCACTGTGAAGAACCCTGGTTGGCTCAACTTCAACACTGATGCTCAACTGATTGTTTTTTTTGTGTTTCGTAGGTTTATGACCTTTTTTGAGGTTTTTGCATAAAGGAACATAATGCGATTTTGAAATAAATGCTACTAAAATCTTTAATAAATACATTAAGGTAACAACTGACGCTTATAGATTCTTGAATTGATAGCAAATTGTTGTATTATCTTTTCTCAGCTATTACAATATTGAAACCTGTTGTACCCCAAAATTAAAATTTTTGTTACACTTAGACATTTTGAAGAAATGAGCAAAAGTCTTGTCAAATCAGTCAAAAAGGTCAAAATTTGGGTGTGCATGTCTTGCATGAGGGGTTAAAACGCAAAATTTTCAATTTCTGACGATCTGGGTCTGCTAAGAGCATCTTAATCTACAAAAACCAGATCTCAGTTTTTCATCCCTAAATTTTAGGAAAACTGCTATTTTTAGAAATTTTCTCGAAATAGTAACATTTTCTGGGTTTTTCTAGGTTTCTTTCGAAACGGATACTGGCAAAATTTTCTAAAAATAGAAAATTTCTAAAAATAGAAAGTTGGTCCGACGGTCCGAACTGATTTTGATTGGCTCAAAATGTGTCCGTATCAGGCTGGTGCAGTCAGAATCTTAAAATAATCAGTTTTGCCCTACTGGGTCTATTCAACTTTTTCAGAAGCATATCTGGAGTTCCGAGGTCATCAATGGAGGTCATCCGACTGCCAGGCATCAATTTTAGCATTCAAACTTCTAGCAGAAGGTGAAACGATGAACATGCACGAGGAACGAGAAAGAAAGTTAAAAATCATGAAAATTTTCTAACACTGCTGAGTTTGGGCGCCCCTGTTGAAGAAAGGCGCCCACCTTTTTAGGGCATCAGATGAGTGAATTAGGGTTAGGACCCCAATGGAAGTTGCTCAGTTTTCAGTCAGCTTCGCGATGGATATTCCAGTTAGAGCATCCGACAATCCAGTCTCCAGCAAATTTGAGTCAAAGTGGAAGGTACAGGATGAAGATCTGAAACTTGAAGAAGAAGATAAATTGAAATTTTTCTAAGTCTAGAGAAACTGGGCGCCCTAGGAGAAGAAAGGCGCCCAACTTTTCAAGGGTTCAAACAGATGAAATTGCAGTCAAAGTTATAATGAGATGTCTTCATAATGCAACAGGCTTTCCAGTGAGCTATTCAGCACGACAAACGGAGCTCGCAATCATCAGATTCAAAGAGCTGAACAGAGGGTCCGATGAGAGTTGAAAAGAGAAATCTGAAAGCAAAGGTAAAAAAATCAAAAAATAAACTAAGTGTTGGTAAAGTGGGCGCCCCCTGAACAGAGGGTCCGATGAGAGTTGAAAAGAGAAATCTGAAAGCAAAGGTAAAAAAATCAAAAAATAAACTAAGTGTTGGTAAAGTGGGCGCCCCCAGTCAAGATAGGCGCCCAACCTTTTGAGGGGTAAAAATTCACTTTTTGGCAAAATCTCTTCCAATCTTCATTCTTCGTCAGCTTCACAACGAGCTCAAACATTTATCAATCCGACGCCCGGAGCTCGAGATTCAACAAGATCGCCCGTAGAAGAGAGAGACATGAATAAATTGAAAAAATTTCTGAGTCTGGTGAAAATAAGCGCCCCAGTTGAGGAAGGGCGCCCAAACTTTTAGGCCTTCAAGTGGTGGAATTTGCAGAAGTAGCATCCAAGAGTGCCTCATCAAAATCAGTCTGGCTATCCAACGAAATATTTAGACAGTCAGTCGGATCAATATTGCTCCCGGAATCGAGGATTCATCAGAAAATCAAAGGGAGAAGGAAGAACTTGGAAATCAAAAAATGGCTAACACTGAAGAAGTTGGGCGCCCCTAGAAGGAAAAGCCTCCTATGAATTCGGAGGTCGAAATCAAGTTTTTAGCCGGAGGTGCCTCCAGAACATCTTTCTTAGTATCAGTCAGGCTCCGCCGTGAACCACTCAGCTCGTCTGTCGGGTTCGTCTGTCAATGGGAAATCAAAGGCGAAGTAGCATGTCAAAGTGAAGGAAAGTTGAAAAAGTTAAAATTTTGACTAAAATTGGTGAAGTTGAGCGCCCCTCTTGAAGAAAGGCGCCCAAATCTTCATGCCTTAGAGAATTTTCAAGTGTTTTCAAAATTTTCAAAAAATGAAAGAGGAGAAGGATGGCGTCCAAGTTCAAGGGATTGAGATTTAGGGTTTTGAAATAAAAGCAAAAAGAAAGCAAAACCTAAATCAGACCCTAAGTCTATTTAACATTTCTTTTTCATGTGTTTTTCATTATTTTTGCAGGTAGCATCCAGAGGAGAAAGTTGGAGCAGCAAGTTTGAAGAATTTTTGTGATTCAAGAATCCATAGTTGCTGGTTTTACATCAGATTTTTCAGACCAGCAAGCATAAACCCTTGCTTTTTCATTCTTTTTGTTCGAGAAGATCAAATTTTTCAAGCAGAAGGCCAAGGCTTTCAATTTTTCAGTCATCTGGGTCTTTTTGCCTCAATCTTCTGAAGAATTTTTCAGGAACTTCATCAAGTTGCAATAAGTGCTTTTATTTTGCATGTCAGTGAAAACCTCAGTGCATTCAAATTTCAACCATCTGGGTCCTTTCCAATCAGTCTTCTGAAGAAAACCCATATCGCAGCTTTTTTCAAGAAAGTTCAAAAACCTAGGGTTGGCTGCTTTTTCAATCAAACGTCAGGGTTTTGCTAATCCAATCAACTGGGTCTATTTCTAACGATATTCTGAACAAAACCCAGATGCCAGCTTTTTCGAGAAAAATTGAAGAAATTAGGGTTTGCAGCTTTTTCAGGCTAAATTCAAAGTTTTCAAAAACGAATGATCTGGGTTGTCTTGTATCAACATTCTGAACAAAACCCATATCTCAGAAAAATTTCTCAAAAATTCGTCCGTTGAAGCACAAAATCAGCATTCTAAAAATAGAAATTGTTCAAGACTTGTCTGAACCAAGGCGAGTTTACAGTCATTCTTCAAGTTTTCTAAAATGGAGTACACTCCTAATGTTTTCAAGTCCAAATCAGCTCTCTTTCACAATTATATCAAAACAGCTGAGACAGACTTGCATCATGTCAAGCCGGTGTTCGATCTACATGCCTTGGAGAGGGCAGGCAACACTTCAATCAAGAACCTGGGACATTCTGGACTCCTCGCAACATCGTCTATTCCTATATCAGTTCAGAGCCTTGAGTTTGTAATCGCTTGCATTAAGCATTACAACCCGGCTACTAGGGAGATCCAGTCAGCAGGCGGTAGATTGATTTGCAGTCTAAAGCCTGATATGGTCGAAAGGTGTTTTTCCATTCCCCCGTGGCCTGAAAGCGTAACTCTTTCAAGGGATGAATGTGAAAAGATGTGGAATATGCATAAAGATAAATATAGCAAGAAGATTGCACAGAGATGGATGAAAGAAAAACATAAGACATTGCCCAAAACGTCGGGCTTGAGGAAGTGCAAGTTCAGTTCGAATGTTGTTCATGAAGTTGCAGTCCAGTTGGCGGAAGGATAGGCCATATTTCAGTGATGTCAGCAAAGTTCGATAAAGCGGCCAATGAGGTTGAAGATTTCCTGAGATCCATTGCAGATGCTGAAGATATTCTTGAAAAGCGGTGTTTTGCTGTTGATGGCATAGATGCACCGAACCGGGACACAATCTCTAACTTCCTAGCGGATGTGATCGAGTTTTAAAGCAGCTTTCTTCTAGAAGCTTTCTTTCCTGCTTTCTTTCTATTCTTGGAATAATCCTTATCCATTCTTTGAGGATAGAAAGAAGATAAGATGTAATAGTTGGCGTTTCCCGCTTTTTCTGCTTTTAGGGTTTTATCTTTCTAGATTTAGTAATAAAGCTTGCTTGTTGAGCAAGCCCTAGATTGTGAAAGCAAGGAGATTTTAGGGTTCCCTACTCCTCGCTTCTCTATAAATAAGAGCCTTTGCTCATTTTTTTTTTTTTTAACCGTGCTAGTGAGAACAAAACGCTGAGCCTATTGTGCCTTCTATTTGTTGCTCAAGTATTGTTCATTTGTATTGTGATAAGCAAATTGTTGAGCCTCTTTAGCCAACAAGGAGTTAGTGAGATTGTTGTTTTCTATTTTGTTAAGAATAAGTTTGCAAGCCTCTTTAGCTGCAATTTCTTATTCAAGGCATGTTAGAAGTGAGCTTTGTTTCAGAGATTTGAGTAATAAAATCATGAGCCTCTTTTGCCTTGGTCCAAAATCTCAGATTTCCGTTATCTATGTTTTACTTTTATGATCTTTATTTCAGCTTACAGTGAAGTGTGTAGGTGTTCGTTGGAAGAAAGATTATTGAAGTATTTTTGTCAGAAAATCTATCTTGTTAATTTCCAACTTCTCTTGCTCTGCTATTACTTGAGAGGTTAGGAACGTCTTTAGTTTAAGTTAGTCGTAGTTGAACTTCTTATTTCAGAAAATCTCAGCTGCGGCGTTTGTGTTTAAAAAACCTTGTGCTCTAAGCTGATCAAAAAGATAGGCAACTTAGTTTTAGTTTACTTTCTTTCAAACACCATCAACAAGAGGGAGCTTCCCCTCCTAATTTGAAGAGCAGTTTATCTGTGCATAGCTGTCCGTTTTCAAATCCGCATACTAGAGGTGCGAATTTAAACGCCAACAAAACCCTAACATGCAGACCAAAAAGCAAAGCTGATTGCATTATTCAAAAACCTGATTTGTTCATTGCAGCTGCCCCAGAATGATGAATAATTGATACTACCAGCATCAGATAACATTTCTCCAGCCTTGTGATTGATGCAAACCAATCCAAAGATCATGGCGTCCCATCTTGTGAAGACAGAAGGTCAAAAGGCAAGGCGCCCAGGCTAGGGTAAGAAGTACAGCCTTCTAGCTGAGTGGTACGGCCCTCAAAACAGCAGCAAATCAATTCATACAACCTTGGGATTCGTGCCAGGTGAAGATCCCAACCAGCCGCTCAAAGTTATTCCCTTTTCTGACAAATATGAATCAAACTCTGAATGATAACTTCTCAATACGCTCTGTAATAACTTTTGGATGAAGCTATTTCACTAACAGGCAATAAATCAGCTGATATTTCAGAGCCCTTGAACTACAACACTGAAGATGGCTCGTTCTCCAATGCAGAAGACAACTAAAACCCTTGGCTTCGTTCTCTGAAGAAGGAATAGGCTAAAATCGATTTTCCAAAACATAATGAATGAAGTTTCTCAAAGGAAAACTTATATCTTTTCACTTGGGTCGACTTCCTTAGAAAAAGCATCATTTAAATAAACTTTAAATTGCTCTTTTAATTTTCCAATAGTTTGGACGCCCTTTTAATTATAATTAATAATTAAAAAGTGGCCCCTTCTTCATGATGGTCGACCCCTTCCATAAAGTCACTTAAGTTATAATATTTAATTATATTATAACTTAATAATATAAGCTTTAATTTAATTAATATTTATTTTGGAAAATACATATTAATATCTCTCTGAAAATAGGTCCAATTGACGAACCGTCTGAAGCTGGATGATAAGTGACTGAAACTGCATATGACCAGACCATACTGCTAAAAATAGTAGGGGTGCTTTGCTAAGTGTCTCCGCTTACTAAAAATAGTAAGTCAAGCAAATGATGTCCGAACGACCTGTTGTCACCTTTTCACACATCGCCCCATTCAAAATGGGGACCCCCTAATTTTTGCTCCATTCTGGTCTTTTTGGCTTTGGTTCTCTCTCTCTCTGTCTACCTCTTTTCTGAGGTCTGCTTTCCGGGGGCGTTCCCGTCTTTGAACTTAAACAAGTGAAATTTGGCCAAGTCTGAAATTAGGGTTTTGAGTCTTTTGGTCAGTTCGAGGTTGAACGAAGTGAATAAATTGAAAACAGAGCTTAACATTGTTGTCAGTGTGCCTCCAACAAGCTTCCACTGAAATTTCATCAGATTCTGACTACTTACTATTTTTTAGTAAGTATGCAATTACAGGCTGTCCTTCGGCATTTTTGAGATTCCGACAGTCACACTGCATTCAAAACCCGTCAAACTGCTCATGTGCAAAATTTGAGCTGAAACAGACAATTTTATATTTTTAGCAGTCCAGCTTCCAGGACAAATTTCAAGGGTTAGATGTAGAGTTTTTCAGTGCATGTCTGGAGATTCCTTCTGGGTTTTCAGAGACCTTCGCGATGGTGTGACATGCAAAGCAAGATAACAACTTTTAGAATTCAGTCTTCCGAGACTATTTTTAGGGTTTGCATGTCAGGGTTTCTTTTGCATGTCGGATGATTCCTTGTGGGTTTTTCGAGAGCTTCACAGTGATATGACATGCAAATGGAGATAATCACTCAGTAAGGAACTTACTATTTTTAGCAGGTGCGTCCCGACAGCCGCTTCCCAGCAATTCAGAATCATGAGCTGATCGCAATACAAGAGAAACGAGAACAAACGGAGACCATTTGATATGCATGCAGAACAAATTAGGGTTTCCAACTTCGGGACCTGAAAAGAGGGGTAAAAAGGCAGAATTTTCGAAAACCGGTGTAAACCACCGCGATCAGCATCCTTCAGGCTTTTTGCTGGTGAAATTTGAAGTCAAACGGAGCACTTACTATTTATAGTAAGTCATTTTGGAAACAGGCTAAAAATAGCAAGTCAGTTGCATGCGCCTATGTCGACAGGCAGGTCACGTGGTGAGGAGCGCATCATTCAAATTTCAAGTCAATCGGAGCTGTGGAGATATCAAAAGCAAGCAGTTACTATTTATAGCAAATCACCTTCAGAAATGGGCTAAAAATAGCAGGCCGACTAAAGATAGCAGTGTCAACAAAGTAATAGGGTCGTGAGGATGCAGCGTTTGAAATTTCAAATCATTCTGAGCTTCAGAGATGCAAAAATCAGAGGGCTTACTATAAATAGCAGGGCATGGATAAATTGGTGAAAACAAGGAAAATTGATTAAGTCTGGAACTTCATCCTATAGCCATGGCAAAATGCGCCCAAGTTGATGAAGATGTGATAAAAATTTCTAGGTATGAAAGCTCGTCCTCCTGCCTAGGCAAAATGCGCCCAACTCAAGGTGAAAGCATTAAAAAATTCTAAGTCTAAGACTTCGTCCACCTCCTAGGCCAAAATGTACCCATGCTTGGAAAGTCAAAGAAAGTCAACAATTTTCATCCTATAGCTAGGCCAAAATGCGCCCAAGGGAAGTTGATAGCAAGAAAAAATTTCTAAGTGTTGAACTCGTCCTCCACCCTCCAAATGCGCCCATCCTGCACAAAGGTGAAAATGCACCCAAATTGCAAGTGAGTCAAAATAGTCAACGTGTTTTGTCCTTCTCCTATGGCAAAATGCGCCCAAAACAAGGCATGCCAAGACAAAAACAAAGAAGACGAAGGGTCGCAGGCTAGGCGTGGGAAGTTTCATCCACCACATATGCTAAAATGCGCCCAAGAAGGAAGGAAGCCAAAGGAGTCAAAGGAATTCATCCTCCTCACCGATCTAAATGCGCCCAAAATGAAAGCAAGTCAACAAGTCAAATATTTTCATCCCTCACCTACATGGAAATGCGCCCAAAAGAGGGCATGTGAAGACGAAAATGGAGAAGTTGAAGAGTCATCCTCCATGCAAGCCAAAATGCGCCCAAGTTGAAGTTGTAAAAGTGAATGAAGGGTGGTGAACAAGGTAAAAGGTGAGTAAAATACTCCAAGGCGTGGTTGTTATCCCTCTTCAAGTCCTATATGCGCCCAAGGTGATATGTGTTATAAAGTGTTAGAAAATATTGCAAGGTGGTGAAAATTAATGTTGCCTAGCCGTTGGAAGTGAAGTCTTCTAGCAAGGGTAATGTGCGCCCAAGACACAAAGAGGAGAAATTTAATATGCTAGGGTGATAAAGTGAAAACAAAATAAGAGGCGTTGAAAGTGCTAAGTGTTGAAGATTTTTTTTTTAAAAACAAGATGAATATTCTTCATGAATTGTGATGTGCACCTAAGTACAAGGTGATGAACAAAATAAAACGTGTTGAGTGTGATGTGCTTTCAAGAAATATTTTCCTAGAGCTCAAGGTGGTGAATTTATCTTCTTGAAGCACGAGCAAGTTTTTTGAGTGACAGAGTCAGAATAATAACAATGCACGATGAATTTAAAATTTTTCAAGCCAGAGCAACAAGATGTTAACGAAGATGAAGAACGGATTTAAATTGATGGAGTAATATTTTCTAAGGTTCAAAATTTAAAAATTTAAATGAACCCGTTCGTTGGGTACCCATGGATTCGAAGCGTTCTGGAGAAAATTCTCTTCTGGGTACTAGACATTTATGATGATAGATGGATTTCCATGTCTTCCGCACTTCGCCAACACTTTTTGGGTGAAGAATTTAATCAGTACACAAATTGTGAAATTTTCCTAAGGAAAATTTAAAATTCTCTAAGGCAAAGTGAATAAAATGTGTTTTCAAGACGAATTTCTCCGGACAACGAATTTGAAATGAATTGCCTAGATGATTTTGATTGAATTCTTCGATGATGAGTTTTCCAGAGCTGAAGAGAAGTAAATTCGAATTCAAGTGACAGAGCTCCGGCTGGTGAATTAAAAAGATGAATTTAAATTAAATTTTTCGAAAGTAAATTCAAAAGATGCCAGTCAAAGTTGAACTTCTAGAAGGTTGAGGTTCTCGGACAAGTGTCAGGAATACCAGAGAGGGAAATTCAAATTCTTGAAGTGGAGTAGTGGAAATTTAATGCACTGCCTATACTTAGCTCCTTCTAGAATTCGACTTTGGTTATAAGATTGAGAAGTTTCTCACTTCTTTTTCACAGCTGAGGAGAATTCGATTTGCTCTGAGTTAGACATTGCAGTGAGTTGCTGAAGACTAGATTGTTGAAGCTTAAAGAAGTTCGAAATTTTGCTAAGTCTAAGAGTTGCTAAGTGAAAGGCGTTGGAAGTTCTGGATTGCTGAAGTTCGAATTTGCTATTGCTGAAGCTAAGAAGGACGCCTTGAAGTGAGAAATTTCAAAGAGTTTAAGAGGTGCGAATTTGCTTGAGTTGTTGCTGAAGCTCGATTTGTTGCTGAAGTTTGAAGTTGCCAGTGCAAGAGAGGAAATTTCGATTTGAAGAAGATCATATTGCTGAAAAGGATGCCTTGAAGTAAGAAGTTTCAAGACCATATTGAAGTGCGCACTTGCTAAGTGCGAAGTACGAATTTACCAAAGCTCAAGTTGCTGATTGAAGTTGCTGAAAGTAGTGAAGTCGTTGAAACTTGCTTGGAAATTTGTTTCTAAGTGATTGAAGTTCGAAATTTTGTGAAGGAGAAGTTGAGGTTTGCAGAAGATTTGAATGTTGCAACTTCTCAAATTTTAAAAAGTCGAATGGCAGCCATGCAAGGTATTTTATTTATTTTTCTAAGTTAGATTGCTGATGAATGTTTATTGTTCTGCAGATGGTTGAGGCAAGGGCGACTGGCTAAGATAACAATGGTGCATCCAGGCAAGCAGTTATAAAGAAGCTGAGCAAGACATTTATGCCAGAGTCAAAATTCATTTCGAAGTTGGGCAAGCTGACAGATACCAACTTGGGCTCCGTCAACCTAGAAACTTTCAAGAACAGAATGTTGGGGATTGTGTAGAAACCCTTGTTTCCCCTGTTTCTCGAATCTGACTGATTTTTGTTTGTTTTTGAAGTTTTGGTTTTTTTTTTTGTGGTTTTTGAGCATAAAGGTAATAATGCGATTTTGCAAAGAATGGATAAATAAATTCTAATAAAATCATACAATGTCGAATTTGATAGAAAGATACGAGATCTAATGGCGCCAACTATTTATTCATCTTCTGAAATGATTACAAGTAAGATCAGAATACATGCAAAAGGAAAGACAACGCTTTATCTGATGAAAACCTGATTTTTTTTGCAGCAAGCTGGTAATCTTCTTAAATTGGTACGGCCTTCACATACAGCTACTACTCCTCCCGTTTGATGCTCCAAGAATGCTCCAAAGGATTAGGCGTCACCAAAGAGGAAGACTGAGAACCAAAAGATTAGGCGATTTGCCTTCTTCAATAGGTACGGCCCTTTTTAGATGTACGGCCTGTAGCTAAGAGAGTACGGCCCTAGTACAGCAGCAAGTCATTTAAAAATACGGCCCTCAATGATATCTCTGGATCTCAAGGAAATATGCGCCTTGATGAAGAATGACTACTGGATGAAACCCTAACCAAAATCTCTGAAGGACAATGATCTCTGAATGCTCTGTAATTTCTTCTGAATGAAGAAATCCCTCTGCCTGGCAATAAATCGGATGATATCTCACACCCTCTGAATCGCTCTCACTGGAGATGGCTCGTTCCCCAATGCTCTGAGATTGAAACCCTTGGCTTCCGTGCTCTGGTCAAGACTTGATCAATTTTCAATTCACAATCACATAATGGGCTCGAATTCCAATGCAAAACCTTATACTTCTTGAAAAGTGCAATTTCCTTAATAATAGGGAATCATTAAAATAATTCGAACTTTTTATTTTAATCTTTCAATAGTCTCCGGGACAATTTTTAATTATAAAATATAATCACAACTGGCCCCTTCCCATGTTGGGCGACCCCTTCATTAATCCACTTAAGTTATAATATAAAAATATTATAACTTTATAACATATGCTCCAAAATAATTAATATTTAATTAATCAATTAAATATTAATATCTCCCTCGAAATAAGTCCGATTTACGAACCGTCTGAAGCTGGTGACGAAGTGGATGATTCTGCACCAGATCAAGCCATACTGCTAAAAATAGCAGGGGTCCCACGCTAAGTGCCAAAATACTGGTAAAAATAGCAACTCAGGCTAGAAGTGTCTGAACGAGCCCGAACGAAAGCCAACTGATCAAATACTGACAATCTGAAGCTGAGCCAAGCTCCATCAAGACCCTCTATCCATCCTATCAGCCTACGAGAGTCACATAATAGGCTAATCCTGTGCTCTGAGAGATGTCAACTAGAAGGGGACATGATAGTCCGCCCCTCCTGAAATTGCTTGTCCTCAAGCAATCTCAACTCCGGATGCTGCAGAATATCCTCGCTCTCCCATGTAGCATCCTCCACAGGAAAATCTCTCCATTTCACTAAATATTCCCTGATAGTCCTCCTACGCAACTGTCTCTCTTTGTACTCCAGGATAGACTCAGGTACTACAATCAACTTTCCCACATCATCTAAGAGAGGTAGAACTGCAGACGGTACCACACGATATCCCGACGCCTTCTTGAGGCGTGATACATGAAAAACATTGTGTACCCTGCTCTCTGCCGGAAGCTCAAGCTCATAAACCACCTCTCCAACTCGCCTCAGGATCCTAAAAGGACCGTAATACCGTGGCTTAAGCTTCTCTGACCCACTCTTCCTAAGAGTGGACTGACGGTAAGGCTGCAGCATAAGATATACCATGTCACCCACCTCAAAATGCCTCTCCGTCCTCTTCTGATCTGCGTACTGCTTTTGCTGATTTTGTGCCTTGGCGATATTCTCCTTGAGAGCCTTCATAGTATCCTGACTCTCCTGCAACAAGTCTCCAGCACTCGGCACTCTACTGTCACTCAGTAGCAAATCCAGAAAACTCGGCACCTCATAACCGTACAACGCCATGAAAGGAGACATCTAAATGGTCATATGAAATGTCGTGTTGTAACAATACTCACACAAATGAATCCATTTGACCCACGCCTTCTGCTGCCCTGCAATATAATTTCTGAGGTATCCTTCCACCCACTTATTCACTATCTCCGTCTACCCATCTGTCTGAGGGTGGTAACTGGTGCTCGGTGTAAGCTCGGTTCCACAAAGTCTGAATACCTCCTGCCAGAAGTGACTCAAGAACCGACTATCTCTGTCGCTCACGATGCTCCGAGGCAACCCATGTAGTCTGAATACCTCACAGAAGAAGACCTCTGCTACCTGTGTAGCTGTGTAGGTAGTGGTAATCGGGAAGTGGGCATACTTCGTTAGCCGATCCACAACTACATATATGCAATCTCGCCCCTGGGCTTTAGGCAAGCCCGTAATAAAGTCCATCGACAGGCATTCCCACTTCCTATCAGGAATCGGAAGTGGCTGCAATAATCCTGCCGGGTACGTGTTCTCCTGCTTGTTCTGCTGACAAACAGGGCACTCACGCATGTATTGAAGAACATCTGCCTTAAGACCTTTCCATGTGAATCTCTCCCGTATCTGTCTGTAGGTTTTGAAATACCCGGGATGTCCTGCTGTAGGTACGTCATGAAAGGCTCGCATGACAATGTTCTTCACCTCTGAACCTGGGATCAAATATATCCTGTTCTTGTAAATGATCAAGTCATTCACAAGCATGTACCTAGTATCAATCGTCGATCCCTCAACAATGCTGGAAGCCCAAGTATCCTTGGCATACTCTGCCACAATCATATGCCTCCAATCCTCCGTAATATGAACCATAGAGCTCAAATATGGCCTGCGTGAAAGAGCATCAACTACTACGTTCTGTGTGCCTTTGATATACGAGATATCAAAGTCATAGGCCTGCAATTTACTGACCCACTTCTGCTGACGGTCATTGAGGTCTCGCTGCCCTAAGAAGTGTCTCAAACTGTTATGATCAGTTTTGATGCAAAATTTGCTGCCAACAAGATATTGCTGAAATTTTGCCAAGGCATGCATGATAGCGAGCATCTCCTTATCATATATGCTATAGAGTCTCTCTGGCCCTCTGAGTTTCCGACTCTCGTACACAATAGGGTGCTTGTCCTACATAAGCACCGCTCCAATGCCCTCACCTGATGCATCGCACTGAAGCTCAAAAGGCTTCGAAAAGTCTGGTAGTGCCAATACAGGGCATGTAGTCATCAACTCCTTAAATCTCATAAAACACTCCTGTGCCTCAGGAGTCCAAATAAATGCACCCTTCTTCAGTAAATTTTTCATAGGGGCTGCATGTCGTGAATAACCATTCACGAATCTGCGATAGAATCCACACAAACCCAGAAACCCTCTCAACTGTGTCAGGTTTGCCGGTGTAGGCCAGTCAATAATAGCACGGATCTTTTCAGGATCCATCCGCACTCCATCTGCACTGATAATATGACCTAAATATAATAATTCAGTCATCCCCAAATCACACTTGGATTCCTTGGCGTACAAGGACTCCCTCTCCAAAATACTCAACACAGTCTCCAAGTGAGCCAAATGCTCCTGCCAAATCCTGTTGTAAATAAGGATATCATCGAAGAAGACCAATACGAATCTCCTCAGCGGTGAATGAAAAACCCTGTTCATCGTGGACTGAAATGTAGTTGGCGCATTAGTGAGCCCAAATGGCATCACTACGAACTCGAAGTGCCCACAATGACAACGGAAGGCAGTCTTCTCAATGTCCTGCTCCCGAACCCTGATCTAATGATACCCTGACCGTAAGTCAATTTTGGTGAAGTAACAAGCACCATGGAGCTCATCAATAAGCTCGTCTATACGCGGTATCGGATACCTGTTTTTGATCGTCCTCTTATTCAAGACTCTATAGTCAATACACATGCGTAATGTGCCATCCTTCTTCTTCACCAACACAACTGAAGAAGCAAATGGTGACTTGCTAGGCCGAATGTGACCCATAGCAAGTAACTCCTTGATCGTTTTCTCGATCTCATCCTTCAGCCGCTTAGGATGTCTATAGGGCGTAATCATAACAGGCTTAGCGCCCTCCTCAAGCTCAATAATATGCTCAATGCCCCTGTCTGGAGGTCTCCCTGGTGGAATATCACTAAATACCTTATCATGCTTGACTCTCAACTGCTGAATGTTCGGATGATACTCAGTGTTCTGCTGTCCCTCTTGTATAGGTGCCAATGTGCACTCGGCAGCCCACTCTACCATGTCGTGTCGCATGAGCCTCTCCATCCGACGAAAAGAAATTGTTTTGATGTTGCTGTCCCGAATTGCCTTTAGGATATGTGTCTTTCCATCAACATCAAAACGGATCTCCATGTCCTTAAGACGAAGAGTGACTTCCTCAAGTGAATGAAGCCACTTCATGCCTAAGACCAGATCAATGTCTCCCATGTTCACTACGTAGTAATCAGCCTTGAACTCATAATTGTTCAAGCGTAAGGGGAGATCCTTGATCATGCGTTCACACCTAAGAGTGTACCCGTCGGCCACCTTAACTCTAATGCCTTCAAACTCCTCAGTGATGAGTCCACGTTTCTCAACAAATCTAGCATCTATGAAATTGTGTGTGGCTCCTGTATCCAGAAGGGTAATGACCCTTTGCCCTGCCAACACTCCACGTATCCTGAATGAGCCCTCCTACTAAATGCTAGATAAGCGTGCCTCCTGTATCTGAAGCTCTGACTCTGTCTCTGCCTTAGGCTCTGAAGCCTCTGCCTCTGACTCCTCAGAACTCTCCTGCTGTTCGGAATTCTCTGATTCTGAATCCTCATAATACGCCCACATCACTCGATTTTCCTCGCCCTTAGGCCTCAAAGGACAATCGTGATTGGCGTCATAGGGACCTTTGCAGTAGAAGCAAAGTTTCTTCCTGCGTAGATCGTTAAGGGCCTCTCGATCCAAAGGTGGTGCTGCTGATTTACCCTTCGAATCGTTCTTAGAATCTGATTTTTCTTTGTTAAAATCAGACTTCTCTCTGTTTCTATTAAAACCCTTATTGTCCCTGAAAGAAGAAGAACCTATGGAGTTGAATCTACTGGAAGGTGCTACCAACTCCATGCTACGTGCCTTCTTCATCGCTTCCTGTAATGGAGGATCAAAGGCTTTGATCCAACCTCTCAATGGCTCTGTCAAACCCTCCATAAAGAGTACTACAAGTCGTCTCTCTGAAATATTCGGAACCATAACTGATAACTTCTGAAAGTCATCAATATACGACTCCAAGCTGCCACTCTGTCTCAACTGAGCCAAGTCTCTAAAGTAGGATTCTGGATCCTTCCTATCAAACCGCTCCACCAACCTGTCCACAAACTCCCGATATGATGTAATCCTGTCATGCTGTAGCGTCACCATATCGTGGTGCCACCAGTCGTAAGCTACTCCCTCAAGATGCAGTGTCGCATATCTGATAGCGTCTCTCTCAGCCATCGGACGCAAAGTGAGGAATGTATCTAGCTTACTAATCCAGGCCTGAGCTGTGACCTTACCACTACCATCGAACATCGCTAGATTGAGTCTGTTGGTTGCATGCTTCAGATCATTGTTCTGGTATCTAGGTCTCCAATCCTGTCGACCTCTGTGGTGCTCTCGCCTCTGTGTAACAAATCTATCAAAGGTGATCCTCTCTCTAACATCAGGTGGTACTAACTCCCACTCCTCGTTCGCTGCCATAAGCGTATCTGCGAACAACTCCTCATGCTCCTCACCTGCCATAGCCTCATCGGCCTCCTGTCTCACAAACGTAGGCCTAGTGGGCCTATCTGCTGTCCATGAAGCTGTCCTAGGAGCTCTCCGTGATCCTGCATCACTCCTGTCCTCGTCACGATGTGGTGACGGTCTTCTCGGAGTACCCAATCTCTGAAGTGCTACTGTCAACTGCTGCAATACATCATTAGACTGTCGTTGACCTGCTCGTAAATCTCTAAGAGCGAGTAGAACCTTTGCATCGTCCTGATCCCTAGGGTTTTGAGGGATCTTTGTTCTAGGTACATTTGTTCTGTCAGCCATATCTCTCGGCTGCCTAACCAAACCCTGTTGCCTGTCAATCAAGGCTCGCCTGTGTAATGTCCCCATTTTGCGAGCATCAGAGTTCGTAAGGATTAGCCTATCATTTGACCCTTGTAGGCTGACAAATGTGATGAGAGGGTCTTCCTTGGCAGTTATCCAGAGTTTCAAGACTTTACTCCTCCAATTGATTCAGGTTTGGGCCTTTGCAGGGACTCACAGAGTGATATTTAGGCACTTACTATTTATAGTAAGTCAGGCCGACAAGGGTTACTATTTTTGGCAGGGCACCTGGCTCAGTTGGCAATCTCAGTTTCGACCCAGTTTGACAGTTTGATCAGCGAACGGTGAATAAGGGAGCATTTAATAATAATTTAATAATTATTATTATGACTTTATATTATAAAGTCACTTTAGGTGAAATATTAAAATATTAATTATTAATGGCAAATTATAAAGTATTTAATACTTTATATTAAAGGAGCATTATTATTATTAAATGAGTATTTGTTACTCATTTAATATGGACGCCATTTATTAATAATTTGCCTAAGTCTCTAAAAGGGCGAATTATTATATTATTAAATGCAATTAAGTTGATTTTTTGAAAAGGGTCGAACTTTTGAGGAAAAAAATATATATTTCTCTTCAAAACAAATCGAACTCATTATTGATGATCATTTGAATTTGTCTTTTCTCTCTGAGAAAATTTGGAGTTGGAGAAACAATGGTTTCTGCAATCAGGTTTTGGAGAACGTCAACTCTTCAGAATCAAGCATACTGAGGTTGTGAAAGATCAGCTGAAGCTTGCTAACAGGGTAGCTTTGTTCAAAAGTTACATTCGTGCTTACAGGGGAAAATAAGTAAGGGTTTGAAGAAGAAAATATTAAATCTACAAGAGATCAACTTCCAGCTTCATTCTTATTTCTCAAGCTATTGTATCTCCAGCCGTACCATATCATTTATTACTTGCAGATCGGAATTTTTGTTAGCTGCTACAGTGGCGTGAACAGTGCCGCGCTACAATACCCGCGCTACAGTGCCATGTGAACGGTACGCGTGAACAGTGTCGCGCTATAGTGTTGGGCATTTATTATTGTGGATTTTGAGCATTCTTTGGGGTTTTGCAGAGGTCTAGGAATTGGATGAGTTACAATTTGAGTTAAGTGATTTACAATTTGAGTTAAGTGATTTCATGAGACCTGCTGTTTGCTGCTACTAAGGAATTCTGTGCAATACTGGAGGTTATTCTGACATTCCAGACTTCTATACATGCTGTTCCAGGTCTGATACTTCCTTATATTCATTGTATCTTGCTTGAACTGTCAAATCCCTCACTAGTTGTTATATATCTCAGTCAGTTCAGTCTAACAGTGTTAGAGGGAAGTCTTGTAAGTTGTAACTTGATTATAAATTGAAAATCTGAACTTGTCTGGGCTGTGGTATCTCTGAGTTGTTTAACTGTCTTATTTTCCAATTGTGATGCCCAGAAATTAGTTGTAAGGGGTCTGCCTTAAGGTTAGGTCTGCGATCAGATTTATGATGAACTGCTGTACCTTTTATAAGTCTTGCAATTGCCGAGTATGGGTGTTGAGACTTAATGTTACCAGTCTGATATAAGAACTTATATACTACTGTTCATGCTAGAGTTCCCTTACAATTTCTCTATTACATTTAATATTCAGTAGTGATCTCAAGATGTATGTGAAGATCAGATTTGAGAAGTCAATGTAATGAATTCTATGCTCTTGAAAATCAGATTTCTAAGTTGATGCTTCTATTTGAGTATATCTCTACTTGCAAGTATGTGTGTGTCATTTAATTTCTTGGCAATATACCATTTGAGAATCAAAAACCCAAATCTTTTGTGAATCAAATATTTAAACAAGGCAGAAAATTTAGTTTGCAAGTGTCCACTTGGGGTGGTACATTACAGCCTGCGTGTATAATACCTGTGTGACCCAACCTGTTCTGGCTGCATAAGACTACTAAACCCTCAGGATGGCAGGGTTTAGCTCTGATACCACTGTAGAAACCCTTGTTTCCCCTGTTTCTCGAATCTGACTGATTTTTGTTTGTTTTGAAGTTTTGGTTTTTTTTTTTGTGGTTTTTGAGCATAAAGGTAATAATGCGATTTTGCAAAGAATGGATAAATAAATTCTAATAAAATCACACAATGCCGAATTTGATAGAAAGATACGAGATCTAATGGTGCCAACTATTTATTCATCTTCTGAAATGATTAAAGTAAGATCAGAATACATGCAAAAGGAAAGACAACGCTTTATTTGATGAAAACCTGATTTTTTTTGTAGCAAGCTGGTAATCTTCTTAAATTGGTACGGCCTTCACATACAACTACTACTCCTCCCATTTGATGCTCCAAGAATGCTCCAAAGGATTAGGCGTCACCAAAGAGGAAGACTGAGAACCAAAAGAATAGGCAATTTGCCTTCTTCAATAGGTACGGCCCTTTTTAGATGTACGGCCTGTAGCTAGGAGAGTGCGGCCCTAGTACAACAGCAAGTCATTTAAAAATACGGCCCTCAATGATATCTCTGGATCTCAAGGAAATATGCGCCTTGATGAAGAATGACTATTGGATGAAACCCTAACCAAAATCTCTAAATGCTCTGTAATTTCTTCTGAATGAAGAAATCCCTCTACCTGGCAATAAATTGGATGATATCTCACACCCTCTTAATCGCTCTCATTGGAGATGGCTCGTTCCCCAATGCTCTGAGACTGAAACCCTTGGCTTCCGTGCTTTGGTCAAGACTTGATCAATTTTCAATTCACAATCACATAATGGGCTCGAATTCCAATGCAAAACCTTATACTTCTTGAAAAGTGTGATTTCCTTAATAATAGGGAATCATTAAAATAATTCGAACTTTTTATTTTAATCTTTCAATAGTCTCCGGGACAGTTTTTAATTATAAAATATAATCACAACTGGCCCCTTCCCATGTTGGGCGACCCCTTCATTAATCCACTTAAGTTATAATATAAAAATATTATAACTTTATAACATATGCTCCAAAATAATTAATATTTAATTAATCAATTAAATATTAATATCTCCCTCGAAATGAGTCCGATTTACGAACCGTCTGAAGCTGGTGACGAAGTGGATGATTCTGCACCAGATCAAGCCATACTGCTAAAAATAGCAGGGGTCCCACGCTGAGTGCCAAAATACTAGTAAAAATAGCAACTCAGGCTAGAAGTGTCCGAACGAGCCCGAACGAAAGCCAACTGATCAAATACTGACAATCTGAAGCTAAGCCAAGCTCCATCAAGACCCTCTATCCATCCTATCAGCCTACGAGGGTCGCATAATAGGCTAATCCTGTGCTCTGAGAGATGTCAACTAGAAGGGGACATGACAGATTGGTAGTCACCGACCTTCGACTACTTCGCACAATATTGTTCGAAGCAGATTATATGCAGCTGTTGGTTTCCCACCAGCCATTTAGTGTTCGGAGCTAATAATGGAGTGTGCCAACTGCTATGAGAAGGATCACAGGTCGATCATGTCACCAGATGGCCAAGTGCTCGCCAATCTCACTCCTTCAGCCATTGGTGAAGCTTTCGGGATCCCGGTACACAGAAACATGGTTTACAAATCCAGAGAGCGAGCTGAGCGGATGTATGCTTCCGCATTCGAGAGATGCACGGAGATGATCAACACTCACTGGATGAGCAATCCCAAGCCTTCTCGTACGAAGCTGCCGAAGCAAATCATAGCGGAGGACTTGAAGCAGGAGTACTGTGATCTCATCATGATGCTGAGCAGAGTTGGTGGTTGCCCACAGTCCTTTATTTTCAAGCCATGGATGTTCTATTACATCAACCTCGTGCTGGAAGGGAAAGACTACGTCAACTGGGCCGAGATGATCAATGACAATTTGCATGAGCAGCTCCTGAGCCTAAGGAGGACGAAGACGTTTTACATGAGCTCTTACATCATTTACATGCTGGCTCATATGACGAAGTATCGGGGAATCTCATACAAGGAACCTGTTGGTTGTGGCTCTCACCAGTTTAAAATACATGAGGCTTGTCCGCAGTTGCATTTGGCAAGCACTACTCATTACAAGCGTGTCAATGACGCCTTCACCATGCACATCACGAGATTGCTTCAGGAGCGGTTACATCACAGGATCTCGAGAGAGGCCCAAGAATTGATTGAAAGGTATGGGTGCTGGTTTATTCAGTTTCCGAAGTTTTTCTTACATAAGGCTGCAAGGTTTTTCATCATATCCATATAGGCTGCCTAAGTACCCAACCGATAGAATTTTGATGTTAGAGATATCTAGGCAATTGCTCGCCTACGATAAGATTCAGAAGAAAAAGAAGAAGAGAGGAATTGACTTCCCAATTGTCATGGGCAACTTAGATGAAGTGTGTCCTACATTTCAGGCAACTAGAGAGGCCGAGAGTGAGCTTCAATTTTATCACTTTTCCTATCACACCAGCCGACAGCACTATGATCCACATAATAACATCAAGTGGGTACTGTCAGAGGAGTTTAAGCACAAGGCAAATATTGAGGATTATTGGGTTAATGCATCAGATGAGATTGAAGTCAGGAAAAGAATGTTCTCTCGGTTGCCAATCACCATGATTAGGGAGTGTGAAATTGTCCCGGTTCCAGACCAGGTGAGTGAGGATATGTACGTTGTGCATCCAGATTATGCAACAGTAAGAGATACTCCACTTCCACCCCCGGATTGGTCAGAACCAGAGGTTGCTGACTTGGACACACTTTCTATTCCGGTCCTGACATTTACTAGAGCATGGGTTGATAGGCGTGTGAGTAGCTTGAAGAGTAGGTCAATTGCTTTGACTTAGAATTTGATGGGAGATTATAGGACACCCACCACTGGCAGGAAGAAGCAGATCACACGAGGTCCAGAATCCAGAAGGAAGGAGCCTATTCAGCCGGAGCCTCCACGAGTTGCATCGCCCATGCCATTGGAGACACGTTCTCCAAGTACACAGGAGGTTTCCTTGTTTGCTGATCAAAGGAATGCATTGAATCAGGTGCAAGTAGTACAGGAAAATAATTAGCCTCCACGGAGAGAGTCAGTTGGCCAGAGCGTCAACGCACCTAGTAGAGTTGATCAGCAGACTGATGAGGGGACTATTACTAACCCTCAGTTTCAGCAAGAGTTAGAGGTGGCTATGGAGGATGATGATGATATAGTTTCAGGAGATACTCAGCCACTTGAGGACGATGAGCCTCACCAAAATGATATAGAGGTTGAACAAGTTCGAGAAGTAGAGGCACAAGAGCAGCGGCCCTTTGATATACAGTACACCGTACCTGATTGGCTCAGGGATAAGATGAGAAGACACCCCAGCGAGGAGGTTGATCCAGCAGTTGAGATGGAAGAATTCTTAAACAGGATCAGTGCACCTCCACAGAAGAAGAGAGCATGAAAGTTTTCGAAGATCTCCACTGATGAGGATGGCTCTCGCACCCTTCACGTTGCCGTGCCACAGGTTGATTGTGATCGAGATGAAGCAGTACCTGAGAATTATGTGGTCACAACTTTGGACTTAGGACGCCCCACAGGTGCACAGATTGTAGAGGAGTGTGATAACTCCTACCTCGCCCTCAAGGACAAGTTATTCAAAAAGGAAGGAAAGTATAAGAAATTGAAAAGAGAGCATAAGGCTTTGATTGGATATGTGCAGCAGTTGTCTCGTCCTCGTGGGCAAGAAATTCCAGTGATAGAGCTTCCACCTGAGATATCCAGAGAGTCAATCAGTGGCTTGTTGGAGTTAGGAAAGATGGCACAGGAGGCAGACAAGTGGGTCACGGGAGTTCGTGTTGAGATAGAAAAGTTTATGGAGGACCTTGCTTTTGCTTTCCAGCAGGCTTCTAATATTTTGGCACAAATGGAGGCAGTTGATGTCATGTCCCCATTTTTGGCGAGCATCAGAGATCGTGAGATTGGCCTATCAGGAGACCCTCGTAGGCTGACAGAGTGGTTAGAGGGTCGTTTGGGAGCTTGGCTCAGCGTCAGATTGGCAGTTTTGATCAATTGGCTTTCGTTTGGGCTCGATTGGAGACCTTTTGCAGAATTGCTATTTTTAGCAGTTCCTGGCAAGCAGTGTGGGACCCCTGCTATTTTTAGCAGTATGAGATTGGCAGTGTTCGGGATCACTTCAGTGTTCATCAGCATCAGACGGAACAGTTATCGGATGTGTAATGAGGAAGATATTAATATTTAATTATATTAATTAAATATTAATTATTTAACGATTATAATGTAAAGTTATAATATTAAATTATAACTTAAGTTATCTGCCTTGAGGGGTGCGCCCATCATCAGAAAGGGGCCAGTTTGAGAATTAAATTATTATTAAATATTTTGGCTGGAGACTATTGAATTATTAAAAGATTAAAATGTGAATATTTTAATTAAAACCCTATTATGGTGGAAATCGCACTTTTGTGAGGATAAAGGGTTTTGCATTGGAAAATGTGCCATTATGATATTTGAGAATCAAAAAATTTGCCAGTCTTTGCCAGAGGACGAAGCCCTTAGGGTTTGAGTTCGAAATTCGTTGGAGAACGAGCCATCTCCATTGAATCAGTTCAGAGGGTGTGAGATATCACCCGATTTACTGCCAGTTGTGAGACTTCTTCACCCAGAAGAAGTTACAGAGCTTCAGAGAATCAATTAGTCTTCAGAGGTTATCTATTTGCAGAGTTTTCAGAGAGCTTACTCTTTCAGAAGGCAATCCATTCCAGAAGGTTTATTCTATTGTTGTTTTGGAGGTTTAGAAAGAGGGCCGTACAAGTTAATTGATTGCTGCTGTAGCCGTACTTTTTTGTACAGCAGGTCGTACTCTTGAAAGGAGCTGTACCTCTTATATTAAGTGAAACGCCTCCCTTTTTCCTTCTGAAACTTCATTGCATAGCGGCACAGGCACTCAGGATACTTGCCAGCATCTTACAGAGGGAGACGCATATACATTTGGAGCCTTGTCTTTTTCTGCAGCTTCTGGCCGTACATTCCTGTACCAGGCCGTACCACTCAAGAAAGGCCCTTCACTTATTCCAGAGAAGAGAACGCCTTCATCCTCAGCAAACTAACTTCATCCCCAGTGGCTCTCTGTGCATCTGGAGATCTTCAATCAAGGAGCCGTACTTATGTTTATTGTTATTGATATATTTCTGGCCGTACTTCTGTGTACTGGGCCGTACCAGCAGCAAGGAGGCGTGTTCCTCATCCAACCCAAAACGCCTATCTCCCATGGTTAGCAATCTTCACAATGAGGGCGCTAGTACATCTGGAGTCTTCTGACAACTTCGAACAGAGGGAGAGCATACTACATAATAGCCGTACAAGTCTGATTTATCCTTTAGGGCGGCTGTAATCAGGTTCCTTTTATATTGCAAATCTATTGTATTTTCTTATGCATGTAAGGATCCAGTGTTGTATTGTTTTGGAAAGCACAATATTGGTATTGGTTATTTAATCATTAGCTATTTGCCTCTTGTTATCAACTACATGATTTTTAATTGCATTTATTATTCAATCTTGGCAAAAGTCGCAATTTCATTTGTTGCACAAAAACCCACAAAAACAAGTAAAAACCAAAAATCCTTCAAAAATCAGAAAAGAACAGTCAGATCGAAGAATAGGGGAAACTAGGGTTTCTACAGTGGTATCAGAGCTAAATCCTGCCATCCTGAGGGTTTAGCCGTCTTCTGCAGCCGGAATAGTTTGGGTCTTATCAGGTATTTATTTATTCAGGCGAGTTTTGGTTGACAGGCAACAGGGTTCGATCTGGCAGCCGGGAAACATGGCTGACAGATCTGACAGGAATTACAGGACTGATAGAACAGTTAATCTGAGAATAGAGACTCCTTACAATAACAGAGGTCAGAACCGTGCAGAGGTCTTGCATGCACTCAGAGAACTTAGTGCAGGTCAACGGCGATCAAATGGTGTATTACAGCAGGTGGCAGTTGCACTTCAGAGACTGGTTACTCCGAGGAGATCGTCATCACATCGTGACGATGACAGGAGTGTTACAGATTCACAGAGAGCTCCTAGGTCAGTGTCACGGACAGCAGATAGGCCTACTAGGCCCACTTTCACGAGACAGGAGCCCGATGAGGTTGTAACAGGTGAAAGGCATGAGGGTTTGTTCGCCGGTACATTTAGGACAGCGAACGAGTGGCAGTTAGTATCACCTGAGAGTAGCGGAAGGATCTCTATTGACAGAACACCACAAAACACAGAAAGCGAAGTGATTGGCATGTTCAGGGAATATAGCATTCTACCTCAGAAGATTAAAGAAAAACTTCCTTTCATAAGTTATGTGGATGTACACCCGAGTCTTGGCCATAAGACGGAGTTTGAAAAACAGAGATATCTCACTACAGCTCGTGAGTTTTTTACACCTGGAAAGGACAGAGAATCTACACATAAGGATAATACCACTTTTCGTCAGAATGATTTGATATCTTCAGTTTCCTATCAAGAGGGCAGAAATTTATATGATGAATTTGATAGAAGTGCTGATTTGGTTCGTGAACACACTAGCACGGCTATGAGTAATGATCTACCTACATCGTCTTTGCAGGAGGAGACTCAAGAAGTTTCTACGATGGAGGCTACTTCTGATTTTTATGACAGCGTTGGCGAAACTTCGCGTGAGCATGACACAACAGAGGTTTCAGAGTTGCAAAATAACCCTATTGAGTTGTCATGTGAAGAGACTCAAGAGTTGGGTATTACAGATGCAATAGGTGTTGAGAATTTATATCATGGTGAGTCTGATTTTCTGGATCAGACCTTTGAAAATCAGCTAGAGGATTCATATGATGATATGGAATCCCGGGATCATGCGTTGGATGAGCATGCAGTTACTTGTGGAGTAGAAGCGTGTGAAGATACTGTCATACCAGCAACTTCTACCATACCAGTTGAGCCATCCTTTGAGGTACCGAGCAGCAGTACCTTAAGTGTTGAGGTGTGCGTTGATGGAAGCACACATGATGCTGCTTATCATGAGGTGAGCGATGACGGGTCAGCGTCGTATCATAGTGCATATGGTGAACAGGATATCTTGTATGGGGGTCGTAAGTTTCAGAATCCTCATCATTTGGTTGGGCAACTACATGTGGATGACACTATGATTACCACCGCCCTTGAGCATTTTGACGTTGCTCGTCAGATGTTGACTACCTATGGTTGGAGTCCGCCTTTGACAGATGAGCACAGTGATAGTGGTTTTTCCCTTGCAGTGATACATGCACTCCGAGAAGCAATAGGAACAATGAAACAAAACTATCTTAAACTATTAGCAGATAGGGATTTCCTTCTCGAGTGGGATTGCATTTGTTATGATGCATGGAAGGGAAAAGAGGAGCGGATCGATGAGCTCACTCATGAGCATGAGGTGACTATGGATTCATTGCAGAGCACCCAGTTGGCTCTTCGTGAGTCACTGTTACAGATTGAGAGGCTTACCGTGGCGTTGAGTTTGGCACAATCTTCACCACCTTTGGATATCGTTCAGTCTTGCATGGCAGTGGTTGGTGAGGAGTATACACCCATGGTTCATAGCCGAGAGGGAGATGTTGAGGATGTAGTTACATCCAGCACGGACACGGGAGCAGTTGATACAGATAGGATGAGTGCACTAGATGAGAGTTGCAGTGAGCTACGCATTGCACCCGGTTCTCATGAGACTAGTCCCGTGATAGGTGATGCAGGGCAGATCATTGATAGTTCCTGTGACATGGTTGATGATACACTCGAGAGTTGTGTGACAACCCTCGATACTTGTCCATCTTCACAGCAGATATTCAGAGTCTCATCCAGTTGGGAGATTGGTACTTGTGATGATTTGTTTCCCTCTCCTGGAAGCAAATCAATCTTTTCATTTGATACAGTTGACTATGGTCGGCAGCTGGTTGAGCCGAGTCAGGAGTACAATTCATTTTATTATTCCAGCGACTCAGAGATGGATGATTCAGATCAGGATGGAGTGATTGTGCAGTTTGTGAACAATCCATTATTTGAATTTGATGGTGGTTTGGTCTATGATAATCCACTCTTCGAGTTGGAGGCTGATCGTACTCTTGATACTAGTTTCAGGTTGGGTGATGATCGTAGTGTTTGGGATTGTTCCAGTGCATTGCAATTCCAAACAAGACTCACAGAGGAGTTTAATGAGGTGTACACGGTGAGGGGTGCGTATAGTTTTTCCTTTGATCCACCTGTACATGATTCATATTCGATGCACGACACTTGTGCACAGGGTGATTCTCTCGGTACAGTTGAGGGGAGTAATTCATTACTATGTGCAAAGTTACCATCTTCACAAGATGGGGTTGGCAGCTGCAGGTACTTGACTCAGCAGTTTGCGGGGTATTACTTGCAGGGACAGCAGTCCGTTTTACATCATGCCGATATGTATTTGACAGGGCTTGATACTTCTATGTCGCAGATTCATACAGGTACATGGTTACAGGGCGACTATGGTATTAGTCGGCATGATGGTTTGGACAGTTATCACATCCATGAGTATTTAGCAGAAGACAGGGAGAGATTCAGGATAGTGGATGCTTCTAGAGGTTTCTATCTCTGCATGACAGATGGATGTGGATTCATATTGTATTGGGATCCGGTGGCGACAGCTTTGACACAGAGTTTTGGGTGGGTCCCATTGAGTTACTTCACTATTCTCAGCATGGTGAAGTTGGAGGCAGTAGAGCGCAGTGGCAGCCTGAGGAGGACCGTCACGACAGACTTTTACGCTGGGTTTGGGATCCAGGTATTGATTGCGCAGTTGAGTTTTTGATGATGCTACAGGAGACAGATCGTGATGTGTGGGACATTTCACAGTTTCTTCTTTTGGGCCTTCCGAGGATCAAGTTTCCTTTGCAGTAGAGATTGCTTGGGGACAAGCAATTTTAGGGAGGGCGGACTGTCATGTCCCCATTTTTGGCGAGCATCAGAGATCGTGAGATTGGCCTATCAGGAGACCCTCGTAGGCTGACAGAGTGGTTAGAGGGTCATTTGGGAGCTTGGCTCAGCGTCAGATTGGCAGTTTTGATCAATTGGCTTTCGTTTGGACTCGATCGGAGACCTTTTGCAAAATTGCTATTTTTAGCAATTCCTGGCAGGCAGTGTGGGACCCCTGCTATTTTTAGCAGTATGAGATTGGCAGTGTTCGGGATCACTTCAGTGTTCGTCAGCATCAGACGGAACAGTTATCGGATGTGTAACGAGGAAGATATTAATATTTAATTATATTAATTAAATATTAATTATTTAACGATTATAATGTAAAGTTATAATATTAAATTATAACTTAAGTTATCTGCCTTGAGGGGTGCGCCCATCATCAGAAAGGGGCCAGTTTGAGAATTAAATTATTATTAAATATTTTGGCTGGAGACTATTGAATTATTAAAAGATTAAAATGTGAATATTTTAATTAAAACCCTATTATGGTGGAAATCGCACTTTTGTGAGGATAAAGGGTTTTGCATTGGAAAATGTGCCATTATGATATTTGAGAATCAGAAAATTTGCCAGTCTTTGCCAGAGGACGAAGCCCTTAGGGTTTGAGTTCGAAATTCGTTGGAGAACGAGCCATCTCCATTGAATCAGTTCAGAGGGTGTGAGATATCACCCGATTTACTGCCAGTTGTGAGACTTCTTCACCCAGAAGAAGTTACAGAGCTTCAGAGAATCAATTAGTCTTCAGAGGTTATCTATTTGCAGAGTTTTCAGAGAGCTTACTCTTTCAGAAGGCAATCCATTCCAGAAGGTTTATTCTATTGTTGTTTTGGAGGTTTAGAAAGAGGGCCGTACAAGTTAATTGATTGCTGCTGTAGCCGTACTTTTTTGTACAGCAGGTCGTACTCTTGAAAGGAGCTGTACCTCTTCTATTAAGTGAAACGCCTCCCTTTTTCCTTCTGAAACTTCATTGCATAGCGGCACAGGCACTCAGGATACTTGCCAGCATCTTACAGAGGGAGACGCATATACATTTGGAGCCTTGTCTTTTTCTGCAGCTTCTGGCCGTACATTCCTGTACCAGGCCGTACCACTCAAGAAAGGCCCTTCACTTATTCCAGAGAAGAGAATGCCTTCATCCTCAGCAAACTAACTTCATCCCCAGTGGCTCTCTGTGCATCTGGAGATCTTCAATCAAGGAGCCGTACTTATGTTTATTGTTATTGATATATTTCTGGCCGTACTTCTGTGTACTGGGCCGTACCAGCAGCAAGGAGGCGTGTTCCTCATCCAACCCAAAACGCCTATCTCCCATGGTTAGCAATCTTCACAATGAGGGCGCTAGTACATCTGGAGTCTTCTGACAACTTCGAACAGAGGGAGAGCATACTACATAATAGCCGTACAAGTCTGATTTATCCTTTAGGGCGGCTGTAATCAGGTTCCTTTTATATTGCAAATCTATTGTATTTTCTTATGCATGTAAGGATCCAGTGTTGTATTGTTTTGGAAAGCACAATATTGGTATTGGTTATTTAATCATTAGCTATTTGCCTCTTGTTATCAACTACATGATTTTTAATTGCATTTATTATTCAATCTTGGCAAAAGTCGCAATTTCATTTGTTGCACAAAAACCCACAAAAACAAGTAAAAACCAAAAATCCTTCAAAAATCAGAAAAGAACAGTCAGATCGGAGAATAGGGGAAACTAGGGTTTCTACAGTTGATCATACTTGGGGGGATGCTTCTGTTTATCAAAGTAAAGTTATTCAGCGTCTTGAGGCATTGAGGCATGTTCCGTTGCGATTGCTGATTGACGGAGGCGTCATTCAGGAGAATGACAGGTATGATTTCTCTAGATGGTATTCTTCAGCAATCACGGGACATGGTTTCTTTGACGCGGCACAGGCAGATTCAACCAGGGTACGGAAGGCTATGGCCAATATTATTGATGGAGTTCAAAATACTTTTGAGGCCATATTTGCTAGGCGGTTGAATCCGGATGAAGTTAATGTTGATAATTTGAGGGGTAGGCTGGTGCCTTTCTTTTCAGAGGTGAAGACCTTCACACAGGATGACTTTGAGAACACCTCCACTTTCTCCAGTTTGATTCAGAGCACGCAGGATTCCTTAGCTGCTTGGAGAAAATCTTGTGCACGGCATGAGACGTCGATCACGGTGCTAGAGTTCCAGCTAGATTGTGTTCCACCCATTTCAATTCAGGAAGTTGAGGCTGTACTTGGCAAGTTCGTTGAGTTTGTAGCCAAGGAGAAGGAGAATGGGAATGCACTGCTGGACGAGGATCTTCTAGAAGACTGATTGTGGGCATTTATTGCCTTTACTTTTTTTTGGAGTGAGTGGGAATCTTTGTTCATTTATTACACCACTCCCCATTCTGGCAGTTTTTAGGGTTAGGGCTGAGGTGGCTTAATCTTAGCCACTCTTTTGATTGTAATCTTAGCCGTCCATTGGACTGGGCTACCTATAAAAGGAGTCCCCCTCATTTGTACCTCATTAGAATTAGAGATTAGACACTAGCATTAGATTTGGAGATCAGAGTAGAGGCATTTTGTTTGATAGTATAGCATAGTGTGGAGAAGAAAGAAAGTTTTCCCTTTGAAAACTTTTGTGGAGATTGTTGTGTAAAACTTTCATGATAATAGATCTTTTCATTGATGGTGGAATTCATCTTTGTCATGGATAGCTGGCAAGGTCTCTTCATCCTTTCAAATCCAAGTAGCATAAAGTAGCGTAATTTCCATTTCATGCAAGTAGTTTACTTTGGATGTGCGGTGTTTTATTGAGGTAGCTTCATTTCATTCCATACCACTAGCAACTTGTTGATGATGAGTTCGCCTTGCGTGGTCCACTGGAGATTATTTTGAGTTTAACTTCGATTGTGATTTGTATACTTATATGCGTCGTTCTGATGGTGTATGTATGCTAAATTATAATTTGAACATCTTTTGCTATCCCTTTGAAGATTGCACCAATTTTACTGAAGCTGTTCGACGTGAGGATAGGTGAAATTTGGTTGAAGTCTATTGAAATCAAGCTCCACATATCTTGCATTTAGGGTAGAATATAAGTTTCTTAGGCCCTATACTCATTCACTTTCCGCACATTTCTGATTAGCTTTAGGAAAACGAACTTATTGCCAAATCATACACACAAAATCCCCTTCAAATCATACACCGACTGTTAACTGCAAGAAGCTTGAACAATTGTGTAAGTCCCCTCGTAAGAACACAGCAATACACATCAAACCAACTGAGGGTGTTCCAAGTATTTCGGAACCTTGGAGTTGAACGTGTGATCTATCTCGCAATCTTAGCACACGGAATACTTTGATCAAGAGAGAATAGAGTAGCCTTCGGACAACTTTGTTCTTCGGCTGATTGGTGCGGTCACAAAAATCACATCAACACGACCCCGAACAAAAGCCAAACTGAATGATTCTAATAACTGAAGCCAAGCCAAGCCTCAACAAGACCTTCTATCCACCCTATTAGCCTACGAGGGTCACATAATAGGCTAATATCAAGAACTAAGAGATGTCAACTGGAAGGGGAAATTACAGATTATTGTTTTGGACAGTGTTAAAGTTCCAGAAGACAGAGTGATTGATGAATTCTTGGTCGAGGTGTTGGACCGAGATGACTTGGAGTGATCTGCCAGTTGGGATCTGCAGTTAGTTTCGAGGGTAGAGTCAGGAGTAGCAGTTAACTCGACTTTTAGTCTTGAGTTCACTTGCTGATTTCATACATGCATATCTCTTGGAATTATCTTCGCAGGAGTTAGGATTAGGGTTTCCAGTTAACTGAGGGTAGTGTTCCAGTTAACTTTGCTTTCAATAAGGACTTGCATGCTTGCACATTGTCCATTTAGATTAGATGTTTCGGTTAACTGATGGTAATTTTCCAGTTAACTGTATAGTTTGCTTTGTTAGGGTTTTGTTGGCGTAACAACTAACACCTCTGGAGTAGAAGTTGTTATGAACAGCCTATGCACACTACGCAATGAGTGCTCTTCAAATTATGGAGGGGAAGCTCCCTCGTTGTGCTTTGACAAATGTACTTGCAAAGGAAAATAAGCTAAAACTATGTCCTGTCTTTTTGTTTCAGCTGCTAGAGGCATAAGGCTTTCTTGAAAGAACTTACATCGCTGCAGCTGAGTTTTCTCCTGGTTTCGCAAATCAACTAAACTACAACTTATATCTATCCAATCTCCTCGGAAAACAGAGCAAGAGGAAACGGAGCAAGGTTATGACTATCAGACGATAAACGCATTCAGATTCTCTACTTGAAGGCAAGGTGGCGCAACTATCATCTCAATCTGAACAAGTTTATTAAGCACAAAACAGATTTGAGAATTTGCTATGATAATCTTATGAAACCCTATGTGGCATAACACTCAATCAGCATAGTAAAGACTCACAAACAGCTTTTATCATCAAAATCTCTATGAAACCCTATGTGGCATAACACTCAATCGTAATGATAAAAGTTTCACAAAACAGATTTTCCTAATCTAAGAGAAGATTCACCATGAAAACTTTATGAAACCCTGTGTGGCATAACACTCGATCAGCATAGTAAACACTTCACAAAACGGTTTTATCATGACAATCTTACGAAACCCTGTGTGGCATAACGTTGATCATAACAATAAAAATTCAATAAAAGATTCACAAGACAGATTTCTCTAAACTATGGAAGAATCCAGCATTACAATCTTTCGAAACCCTATGTGGCATAACAATCAATTGCAATAGTGAAGACACATGAACAAATACCAAAAAGAGTAATATTGAGGGCAAGGTAGGCGCAGAATATATTTCTCTTCTCAAGCAAAAGTTATTTACAAATGAGCATAAGCTCTTATTTATATACATCAAGGTGTAGGGAACCCTAAAATCACCTTGTGTTATCTATAGTTCTTGCAATGCATGTAAGTTATGCGCCAAACCCTAATGAAGTAAACTATACAGTTAACTGGAAAGCTACCATCAGTTAACTGGTACAAATAACCTAAAATAGACCATGTGCAAGCATGCACGTCCTTATTTAAAGAAAAGTTAACTGGCCACTACCTTCAGTTAACTGGAAACCTAACCGTAACTCTGTTGATAATTCCAAGGATGAGATAAGATGTGTTAAGTCAGCAAGTGAATCAAGACTCGAAGTCAAGTTAATCAGCCGCCGTGACTCACAACTCCTAGAAATTAACTTCGCAACAACTCCGGACATCACTCATGTCAACTCGGTCTAACACTTCGACCAAGAACTCATCGATCTCCCTGTCATCTGGCACTTTGATGCTGCTAAAAATAACAGTCTGTTTCTTTAGTTCTCTGCCACTTTCAGTAATCGTGTGCACACCATCTTTGCATTCTTCAGTCGCCTTTCTCAAACTGGCTGCAATTACTGAAACATTCTCTAATTTTGGCACCCTAGGTTCACCTTCAAAGCTGTCATAAATCAGCTTCTCGAATTCTGCTTGAACTTTTTCCAACTCCACATACGTGCCATCTTCGAGAAGATAATGACACGAAATCTGAACAACGAAGCCACTGACAAGCGCAAGTACTCCAACCACGTCATCCTTCAGTGAAAACAATTTGGAAGAAATCTTCTCACATATTTCTGTTCTAAGAAGATGCTGCTCTCTCCAAGTGAAAACTTTATCCTGATCTTCAACCTCCTCCAAAGCATCGCATGCAACTGATAACTGAGATACAAGAACACGATCCTTTGCCAAACTCTCTGCAACTGAAATATCCAGCAACTGAATACCCTGACGGAGTTTATGTGCCTCACTCCTCAACTGATACAAATCTGCAAGAAGAGTTTTACCAGCAGCAACTAAACTGTCAATCCAATCATCCAAAAGTCTGCCATGACTGACCAACTGATCCAATTTTCGTTTCTCTGCAGGTGTGTGCTGAGTAAGAACAGGTGCTCTATTTGGATTCCCACGAACAAGATCAGAAATGTATTGACGAAGTTGACTAATTTCAGTTTTGAGTAAAGCCTTATCTTCTCCATCCTTCGTGATACGCTCTTCAAGATTATTGGTAACAATCTTAAGAAGAGATACATCTGTCTCTCTAGTGGTCCTGCCAAGATTTGCCTTAGTGAATGTAAAGTCACCCACTTCGACCTCGTCTAAGCTCTTACCCTCTGAAGGCACTGCAACTTCAATAATAATTTCTGATTCAGGAGTCTTTTCAATATGCACTTGTTTCTTTATCTTCTTGTTTGATCTCCTCTTATAGGGCTCACCAAACTCAGACAAATCAAGGTTGTATGACGGTTCACACCTTTGTCTTCCCAAAGACTTTTCGAGCCAACAAGACTGAACAATATTCTCAATTCGCGGAGAGACTGTCCCTGATGTATCAACCTGTGGTGTTTCAGTTGTCTCCGATCCTGCTTGAATTTGTGGTTCAGGCTCAGAATCTATATCAATAGGCGGAACATGAGGTGAACTAGGAAGTGAAACGTGAGGCTCAGTCTGAATAACTGTCTCTACTGGAACCTCAGGAATATTCTCAATTTGTTTCTGCTTCCTTTTACCAGTAGCTCTTTTCCCTGTGTTTCCACTGAGTCTAACCCCTTCCGGAGGTATGATAATAGCCTTGACTCTGGGTCTTGCTCTAGAAGTAGAAGGCAATGACGAGAAATCCTTTGGCGGCTCTGCTACAGGAACTGACTTCCGTGTTCGTTTGCTCTCCAAGAATAACCTGCTAGTCTTGATTACTGATCTAGAAATCTCTTCAATAGAAGTATTCTCCTTAGCATACCACAATCGTGTGAGCTGTATGCCTAACAACTTGATCTTTAACATAAGAATTGAGAAGAATTTCTCCATCATCATCCGACAAACCATCAACATCTTCTGACAAGTAGTCAGAGAGCTGTCCAACAGTAAGTCTATAATAATGACGACGACGAACCTCGAATTCATCTTCACAATTTGCCCAGTCTTCAAGTGCGGCCGGGCGATGCAATCCCTCTTCTAACCGATTTACAATGAATCGCAGAGGGATCATAGGAATCAATTTCAAAGATAAGGCTTGAATTTGAACCTTTCTATCTCAGTAGACATACGCCTGGCATCTGTTGCTGCATCACATGTGAAAATTCCCAATGAGAATGGAAAATTTGCCGCAGCCTTATGACGACTACGAAGAAAGAAGTGACCGTGCTGCATTTGCCTGAGGAACTCCATAAAGACAATCTTGTCTGACGGATATCTCGGCAACATCAGAGGCTCTCCAACATAACCATAAACTCGGAGGTACGTGAAAGTAGGAAACTGTATGAACCAATCTGCCCAAGTCTCCATTGCTGATTTGGCCTCAGCTGAAATACGAATGTGCATCTCATCATCAAGATCTCTCACTGTTCTCATGGAAAAGTGATCATTCACCACTCGGAAGTCCTGCTCAGACTGAGAAAACTCTAGCTGTGGATAATACTCATGAATATGCTGAACACCGAGAGTACCATTGGTTTTAAGAAGTCTGAAACTACCTTGAAATGCCACCAAGTAGACCAAATAAGATATCATATGAAACTCGTGATGCTTGAGAAAGTTAGAAATCTGCTGATGTAAGCAATCACTAATTAACATAGCCCAGTCAAAACGCTCTGTGCCATCAAGTATTCTGGTAATCAGGTAGAACATCCATGGACGGAAAGTATTAGCATCTGACTGGCCGGTAACTCGATTGAGGAAGGTGATCAAAACAGCAACTTCTCCTTTAAATTCACCACGACCAACCTTCTTAGGCAAGTTAGTTTTCTGAATTGTCAACCATTTCTGAGCAACTTTTCTCTGTGAACGTTGATGATCAGCATCCCATATCTTCTCGCAAGCTTCAAGATCAACAGTAAAGTTATCTGAATGAGGAGGAATAGCAAAACATTTCTCTATGTCCTTCGGCTTGAGACTGCAAACCACTCTTCCATCAACCGATCTGATCTGTCGTGAAGACGAGTCATAATGCTTAATGCAAGCAAGTACGAACTCAAGATCGAAGATAGAAACAGGAATGGATGCCGCTGCCAGCAACCCGGAACGCTCAAGATTCCTCATCGAATTGCTGCTAACATCTTCTAAACTGCTCAGATTGACCACTGGATAAACATGATTTAGGTCCGTATCTGAAGTCTTGGTGAAATTATGTGTAAGGACTGATTTCACCTTGTAATCAATGAGATTGAACTGCATTTTGAAAATGGTGACTTTTGATTGTAAAGTCGAATATGCTTGAAGAACTTTCTGAAAAACTCTGAACAAGGCTAAAAATAGCTTCTGACAGGAGAAATTTTCGAAGAAATTCTGGAACATGGGTTTTGTGCACAACTGAATTCTGAACAAACCCAGATAGCTGGATTTTGGAAAAAATGTGTTTCAAGCCCACATGCAAAGAGATTCTCGGAAAAAGGCTCAGAGCTTCAGAATGAAGGCTACGGGGCGATTTTCTTGAAAAAATCTAAGAAGTGGGTCTTGTTGCAAACGCTGAAATATGAGAACCCAGATGATCAGATTCTGAAAATGTGTTGAATTACTCTGGCATGCGAAGAAAGTACCTAAGGTGAGAAATAGAAGAAATAAGACAGAAGATAGAAAGTTTTGCTTGTCTGCTTCTGAAAAATCTGCAAATCTCTTCTTCGAATCTTGATAAAACCTGCATGCAAAGTGGAAATAAAGTCTAGAATTGACTTCCTCTGAAGAATCTGAGCTCGTAGCTTCGAAGAACGCTGAAAACGGACACCTGAATCACCTTAAGCTTGCTAGTCGCTCAAAAGAATACAAGCTTAAGAGCAAAAGATGATGCAAAAATGGACGCCATCTTTGAAATATATAGAATTTCATCATAGAAAATTCGCACTAAATAAAGCATGCATAAAAATGGCGCTTGGCTTCTCATTGGTCTTTATTTTAGTTAACTAAAACTCGAACAAGCTCAATAAGTGGACGCATTAGGGTTTTCCTTTCAAGTCTTTAGTTAAACTCATCCATGCGATTTTAGCTTCAGTTAGCAACCTTATCAAGTTCGCCATCTTCAACCTTGCTTTGGATTCATCAACTTGACCTAAGGCGTGCCCTTTTGAAGACTTTAGTTAACAACAAGAATGAGATAAGGAATTCGCCTTATTCATGCAATAAATATGCTAAAAATAGCTAGCCTTTTGGAAGTTCAGTTTGGCCTTCAAGAGTGCGCCAACTTCATGCTTTAATCAATTATAATCTAAATATAGCAACCCTTTTCAAACTAAAGTTGCCATTGCCTTGAAAAGTGTGCCATCTTCACCAATTCATGCTTCACTTTTCAAAAACTAAAAATAGCGACCCTTTTCATGAGTGAAGTTATCAACTTCAAATTTGCCATACTTCACTAAAAAATGCTTCACGCTTCAATTCGTCCCTTTTGAACTTCAGTTGACATTTGATGAAGCGCCATCTTCATTAAAATCTTCACAATTTCAACCAAAATCGCCATGCATGCAAACTTCAGTTGACATTCAGTGGTAATCTTCAGTTAAACTTAACATGCAATCAAGTTAACTGAACATGCAAGGTAGTTAACTGAACATGCAAACTAGTTAACTTGACATGCAAACTGAAAGATCACCCCACATGCAAACATATGAACTGAAGATGACAACCTAGAAATCGTTTAGTCTAACTGCAGTCAGAACTCCAGTTAAGGCGTCCATCCAACTCACTTTCGAAAATTCAACTTTGAACTCTCAAGCGAATTCCAGACTTAGCTAAATTTTATGAAAATTTAAGCTAAAACCTCTGCCGGGACCTCTGTTCATCCTCTGACACTGTTTGACTGACTTCTCCGATTGGCTGGCTGACAAGTGCATCGCAGAGCTTGGTAAAAACTGATCAAATGATATCTTGAGACTGCACGTCATAAAACTGACATCTGAAGGCTCAAAAATCCAAGCGCCTTTTTGAAAAGCTGCGCTTTTTCCCTAACTTAGTCAAATTTTGACTTCTGCATCTCGAACGAAGGGAAAAACAAATCCTTCATAACTTTCATTTTCTCAACTTCTAGGACTAGAACTCAGGTTCACTGCGGAGCTGAGCTCGTTCTGCACGACAACTGCAAAGGCACATTTCCCCAGAAAACATCATCTGAAGGGTGAAAAACAAGAGCGCCCCTTTCAAAAGTTGCTCTTTTCATTCCAGACTTAGCCATTTCTGGAAACGACAAAAATAATATAAAAACCTCGTACCAAGGTACGCTAAGACATTACGATCACGGCCGAAGGCAGAACCGGCATTTGAACGTAACACGGACACATTGAATATCTGAAATCATCAGAAAGAAAGCATTAAAGGCCTGAAAAGCTTGGGCGCCTTTCTCAAAATGTGCTCTTTTACTTTTTCTTCTGATATTCTGACTAAGATTTGCCCCAATGTTTGACCTCCGGTTCAGGCGCTTCAGCAACTCAGATTCACCCTCTGACGGATGCGTCGCGAAGCTCGAACGAATGTGAGATAAACATCTTGGGTGGCTTTCAGCCAAAAACCTACATTTGGCACCTCAAAAAGATGGGCGCCTTTCTGAAAAGCTGCGCTTTTCTCCAGTGTTAGCCAATTCTCGCTTTCGCCTCGATTTGCACTGTATTTTCCGTAACTTGCTCAAAACAGGTCCGTTTGACAGGCTTGATAGCTCACTGCAAAGCTGACGTGATGCCGGACAGAAGTCTGCTGGAGGTGACAAACCCTAAAAACAGGATTTGGGCCCCTAAAAGATAGGGCGCCTATTTCAGAATGTGCTCCCTTCTCCAGAGATAGAAAATTTTGATGTTTTTTTGTTCAGATTTTCACTTTTCTAAAATCTCTTCGGTAACAGACTGACATAGTACTGACACCAACTCCATATTTAAAAACCCCAAAAACGACCATTTGACATCACTTTAACAAGATTTAGACTCAATTAAGCAAAATGCCTTAATGAAGCAAAAATTTTGGTTTTGGGTACAACAGGTTTAGGAATAAAATCTTGCATGCATTGCAAGACTGTAGTTGACTCAAGGTGATTTTAGGGTTCCCTACACCTTTTGATGTCTATAAATAAGAGTTTTTACTCATTTGTACATAACTTTTGCACAAGAGAGAAATATATGTTGTGCCTACCTTGCCTTCAATATTGCTCGTTTTGTATCTGTTCATGAGTATTTACTGTTATGATGAATTGTTATGCCACTTGGGTTTCATTCAATTATGATGGTGAATTCTTTCCTTAGTTCGATTGATCATGTTTTGTGTTCAATAAACTTGTTCAGATTGAGCTGATAGATGTGCCACCTTGCCTTCAAGTTGAGAATCTGTTCTTGTTTATTGTACAATGTGTGTGAATAATAAACTGGTTTAGATTGAGCTGATAGATGTGCCACCTTGTCTTCAAATTGAGAATCTATTCTTGTTTGTCGTCAAATAATCATTCCTACTCCATTTCCTCATGCTCTGTTTTCTTAAGGAAACTGGATAGTTTTAAAGTAGTTAGCTTAGTTGTAGTTAGTGATCTGCGAAACCAGAAAATAGTTAGCTGCAACATATATAGTTTTCTTGAAAGCCTTGTACCTCTTACAGCTGAGACAAAAAGACAAGATATAGTTTAGTTTATTTCCCTTTTCAAGCACTTTTGTCTGGCACAACGAGGGAGCTTCCCCTCCTAATTTGAAGAGCACTCATTGCGTAGTGTGCATAGCTGTCTGTACCAACTTATACTCCAGAGGTGTTAGTTGTTACGCCAACACATACAAATCCAAGATTCAGAGCGAGACTTAGCGGTAGACAAACCACGGAATGAGATCATGATCTCTCATCTAAGGATGGCATATGACTCGGTCACTGATGAAGAGGATAAGGAAGCTATTTTTACTTGGAGAATACAATTAATCTTTAAGGCAAAAATACATGAGACAATTGTTGCAGAGTTGTTCGAAAGCAGAGAATAGGTGACTAGTGCTATTTAGTTCGTGAGAAATTTCATATCACGAGTTCCTTGCCAGTATCAATGTGAGAGTCGTGAGTACATCGAGCTCGCCGACGTACAGTCAGAGTTGCAAGTGCTCATTCATGGTATTTTCAATGGTGATTCCATAGGCTGTAAGTTAGACCAACTTACAGTCATGTCAGCATTATTTGATGAGGCGACCGAGACTAGTGGAGAGTTACAGAGTCAGATCACGGGCGGTGAGGAGATGCTGTGAAGACACAGAGTGCTTTAGAAGAGTATCAGTGCCGCAAATGGTGATGCAGTCAACGACCTCGTAGAGGGGTTAATTGCCCAAGATCACAACCAATGAACTACAGATCAGGACATCTCACCTTTTCAAGATAGACATTAGACACAGCAATTAACTCGATGCCTCTTTCTGAGCTAACTCGTTGATCCACATATCATGGCATGTCTATCTTGGAATCATCTATGTACAGTTGCAATTCTCGTGTAGTTTTTAGTTTCTGTTAACTGATATTAGTTGTCAATTAACTTGCATATTAATAAGGACTTGTGTGTTAACCCCCACAGGCAGCAGAGTTGGCTTGGGCCATGGGTTTGCTCCCCATAGGTTTTGAGTTCGACTTCGAGGCCCAGGCTTACCTGATGCACGTGGTTTGTGGGTGATTGCATGCATCCCCAAAGGATTAGTCTCGCCTCAGCTTGCCCCTACTGAACCCCAACTTGGCAAAAAGTAAGACCAAGGTAAGGCTCATTGGGCCACTGGGTTGGGTCGCAGAGATACCTCTGGCACAACAAAAAAATAAAATAAGGACTTGCGTGTTGCACATGCCCATTTAACTTAGTTTTGTTTCGGTTAACTGATAGAGGTTTCCAGTTAACTATATAGTTTCATTTATTTAGGTTTAGCAATAAATCTTGCATGCTTGCAAGACTCATGTTGACTCAAGGTGATTTTAGGGTTCTCTACACCTTTGATGTCTATAAATAAGAGCATTCTTGCTCATTTGTATTTAACTTTTGCACGTGATAGCATACATGCTGAGCAACCTTACTTGTGGTATTGTTATTTTGTATCTGTTCAAGAACTTTTATTGTGATAATAAATAGCTGAGCCGCCTTACCTGAATGTTATTATTATGGTACTTGTTCACCTTAGATTAAATATAATTGCTAGTTATTATTTCATGTTGTGATTAATAAGCTTTGTTTCATATCTACACCTTGAATAGGTGTCATCTCCTTGGGAATTTAGAAGTAAGGCTTATCATGTGTTTTCGTGATTAATAATCTTTGTTTCATATCTACACCTCGGATAGGAGCTGTCTCCTCCTTGGGAATTTAGAAGTGAAGATTGTCGTTTGATGTAGTGCCAATAATCTTTCTTTCATCCTATGCCTCGGATAGGTGTCGTCATCTCCATGGAAATCCTTACTTAAAGATTATCGTATACCAATTCCCTGCTCCTAACTCCTCATGCTCTGTTTCTCTCGAGAAAATAGGATAGTTTAGTGTTTGCCTAGTTGTAGTTAAAAATCTACAAAACTAGAGAAAATCCTTAGCTGCAATGTGTTTGGTTTCTTAACCTTGTGCCTCTTCCAGCTGAGTCAAAAAGATAGGATTTAGATCATTTACTTTTTCACGCATATCAACAAAAGAGGGAGCTTCCCCTCCTAATTTGAAAAGCAGTCATTATGCACTGTGCATAGCTGTCCATTGCCAATATGCACTCCAGAGGTGCAAATTGTAACGCCAACAACTGAAAGGTAGCTAGTGCATTGGTTAGGCAAATTGTAACGCCAACAACTGGATTCAAGTGGCGAGGGCATTTGTGATTCAACAGGTAGTAAACTGTGTTGTCATACCACTCCCCGGGGAGATACCTCTTCCAATACATATGTTTGTTGGACTAATTCTGGACCAACCATTGCAATCGTCTAAGCTAAAGCTTGTCCTCGGACTAATTTCATAGGTTGTATTTCTATATCATATTCTTGCAAAGTGGCGACCCACTTGCCTCTTCTTTCTCCTAACTCGTTTTGCATCAATAAAGTCTTTACTGTGGCATCAGGAACAACTGTGTATACCTTGCTTCTTAAGATGTAGTGTCTGAATTTCTTAATTGCCTTCACCAAAGCATAGGATTGCTTCTCAATACTTGGATACCTTATCTCTGCCTCCTTCAATGGAGCACTCATAAAAGCGATTGGATGTTCATCCTTTTCTTCTGTCCTTTGTGTTAACACTGCCGCACATGTATGCTCTGAGGCAAATGAATACAGATAGAAAGGGTTGGTGTAATCCGGACTGACTAGCACTGGAGCATCTACTATCGCTTGCTTGATCTCTTCAAAAGCTTTCTTAGTCTGTGGGGTCCATTCAACCTTTGCATTTTTCTTCAACATCTCAATTAGTGGCCTCACTATTTCAGCAAACCCAGTGATAAAATTTCTCACAAAATTGATCTTGCCGAAGAATGATCTCAGTTCCTTTTGACTACCTGGCAAGCCAATCCTTGAAATAGCTTCAATACGTTCAGGGTCAATTGAAATACCCTTCTCTGAAATGACGTGACCTAATAGTTTACCTTCGGTGACGCCAACTATACATTTCTTAGCAGTCAGGGAGACACCAAATCTTCTGCACCTCTAAAAAATCTTTCTTAAATCTTCGACATGATCTGCTCTCCTTTTTGAGAACACAGTCAGGTCATCCATGTATACAATTATGCACTTTCCTACCAAATCCCGAAAGGCAATATCCATAGCTCGCTCGAAAGTGGCTCCTGCATTGATTAAGCCAAAAGGCATTCTCCTGTATGCAAAGGTTCCCATTTTGTGGTGAGCGCTGTTTTCAATCTATCTTCTTGTTCAACCATCACTTGATTGTAGCCTGAATAGCCGTCCAAGAAGGACATCATTTGTGAACCATTTACTACTTGCAATACTTCATCTAACGAAGGCAATGGATAATTATCCTTTTCAGAAGCCCTATTCAGATTGCGGAAATCTACACATAACCTTATTTCTCCGTTCTTCTTTCTGACCAGAACTAGATTGGCGACCCATGTGGAGTGCCTCACTGGAAAGATGATCCTTGCCGAAAGAAGTTTCTTAAATTCCTGGTAAATCAATGGCTCTAATAACAGATTCACGGGCTTCTGCCTCTGTCTGAATGGTTTACTACCTGGTTTCAATGGAATTGTATGTGTAATCAATGAAGTATCATATGTCTTCAAATCTTCATATCCCCAGGCTATTACATCTGGAAATTCTTTCATGACTTGTAAGATGCCTTCTCTTTCTTTAGGTGTGCAAACTTTTCCAATAAAAACATTTCTTACTTGTTCACCTGTCCCCATATTGACAGCTTCACAATCATTGCCTTGAGTACTCTGGTTTCTACTTAGCCTATCGGTATCAAACAATCTTTCTAATTCAACCATTCCTCTTGGAATGACATTCGTCTTCAAATTCAAGATTCCTTCAGTATCAAATTCTGCTTCTTCGGTTTCTTCTTCATCAATAATCTGTGCCTCAAACACACCTGAGCATGTAAGAAAATCTAGAATCTGTTTATTGTCATCAAATACTTGGAAATTCTTTATGTTGTCAGGGACTACAGGGGTTGAAACCAATTCCACAGTAAATTTCTTCAATCCTTCCATAGCTAATGGTTCCAAAGAACTGGCAGCTTGTGCAAGAGAGTTAGCAACAGGATTCTTGGACCTGTAAACTTGCTTTATATTAAATGCATCAAAACTTTCTATGAGGTCCCATACTCTATTACGGTAGTGGCCTAACCTCTTGTCGTGACAAGCAAACTGCCTCTTTACTTGGCGAACCACGATGTCAGAATCTCCAATGGCGTGTACAATCTCGGCTCCCTTTTGAATTGGAAGGAGCAACCCATGAATCAAAGACTCATACTCAGTAACATTATTAGTGCATGAGAATTGGAGCCGATAGGCACCCAAATAAGCCTCTCCAGTTGGGCTGATAAGCTCAAATCCTACTCCATTGCCCTTCTTCGACTTTGATCCATCGAACCTTAAGGTCCACACTTGATCTTTTGTGATGATGGTGGGAGACTGAACATGTGTATCCTTTTGATTGCATATCTCTGAAACTTTTCCTTAATCTTTGGCTGAATTTTATCATCTCTTACAAGTTCTATTAAAACATTGTTTTTTTCATTCATCTTGTGGTATTTTTCTTGCAGTGAAGCTTGTGGAACGAGCCTTGCAATTTGCTCTAATGCCACTTTGCACATAGCACACGTGATCTCAGAATGAAACGCCTCATGTATTCTGCACCAATTTGGAAGCAACAAATTCTTGACAGAGGCATCTCTACCCAATTCTGTTTCTTGTTTCACACTTTGTAGGACAAAATCCCTAAAATTTTCAAACGTTCCTCCACCTTCACTATCGCTTGAGTCATTTTCGACCAAAACTTCAGTGGAAGCAGTGGCGCCTTCTAAAATCTTTCCTTCACTTGAGCTTTGCAGCATCAATACTTCTTGCTGGACAGGCTTATATGAGCCTAAATCAGTTTCTACAAACATTATCTCATTACCTTCACCATATTCAGTGATCATCAGTTTAAGTCTAGGTGTGCTATCGATTTTAATCTGATTCGGGACTCCTCTCCACGGAAGCCACATATGGGAGAAATCTGTTGCAATATATCCATTCAACTTTCTGGCCCAATCTCTGCTCAACAACATTCCATACCCCTCAGGTATGTCGACCACTGATATGTCAATGCAGCTCTGGATTCGGGGATCAGCTGACAACTGCATATGAATGTTATTCAATTCTCCGACAACTGGAACTTCTGTTTTGTCTAGCTGAGTCACCTTTTTAGTGGTCTGAAGTGGGACAATACCCAATCTTTGGCACACTTTCAATGGCATGACGTTGCTGGAAGCACCAGAATCAATCAAACAGTTATGTAACAATTTCCCAAAGATTCTAACTGACACAAGGAATGGGGCTGGTTCATCTCTCCCCTGATAAAATACTACTGGTTTTCTTCTTTCCTCTGTTGTCATATCTTTCTTTTCATTCCTTTTGTCCAATGGAACTTGATTGCTCTAGGCAACCTTCTGCGTTTGCTCTTGCTTTTGCTCTATAGGCAAATTAAACCTAACTCTTCTTTTATCTTCAGTCTTTGGCTTCTCAGGCTCACTTGAAGATCCTTGTATCATTCCCACGAAACCCTGAGATTGTTGTGGAGTCTCCCAAGTGTTGAATGGCACGTGTGGCACCTCTTCTACCATATTTGCGCTTTGCACAGGTCGAAACTGAGTGTTTACGGAAGGATTCCTTGATGAACCAGACGCTTCCTGAGAAGTGCTCTTCACAACTGGTGTTTCGTATAAACTTCCCAGGATGGTATCTCTAACCTCTGAAATTTTCATTAACTCATACAAGGGAAGACTGACTTTCATTTTCTTCACTTCGTCTAGCACATAGGAACTTAGCCTTTTCATATCATCTCTTGGAAGATTTTCCTTTTGTGGATGTTGCATTAGTTGGACAAGCTGCTGAACAACCTGTTGTCCATTTCTGTTCTGCATCACACCTTCTTGTCTATACTTTGGAGAATCCTTAGGTACATTCGGATTATTACTTGCATTAGTATTCGGTGGAGTTGAGAAATTATTTGGAGGAATTGAAGATGTCAGAGGCTCTTTTTGTTGATAAGTCCTTTGATAAACTTTGGGTGCTCCTCCAGATGTTTGAAAAGCTTGCACCTCTCTTCTTTCTTCCACCAAAACACTGTTATTAAGAGGTGGGAAAACATAGTTATCCTGACCGAGAGACTCCTCTGAATAACTATCCTGAACTTCTAAATATACTTGAGCCTCCGAATACATTTGAGCTCCTTCAGCTTGATTACCTGGCGTCCCCACGAGACCATTTGCCGAAGCTAGCAGAAATTTGTGATTAATTGACGGCAGCATGTAGCTTTGGTACTCAGGCGAGACATTAACGTCTTCTAGAATTAACGCCTGGTCATATCTTTGTACTGGAACTATCTCATATCCAGTAGTCGGAGGATTCTCAGTACCTTCTGTACTCCTTACTTCTCCTTTGAAAATATCAGCAGCGACCTGAAACTCATGACATTGAAGCTCTGAGTGTTGGTTTGTGTTATGGAGTCGACACCATCCCAACATAGCGGCCTCAGCCAAGAAAACTCTGTCAGCGGGACGGTTCTCTGGAGGTGGTGGATTATCTAGTGGTGATGGAACTCCTCCGTTGTTGGGCCCTGTATTCCAGGACCTTTTCTGATATCCTTGGTTATTGTTCTGATACCCATGACTATTATCGTGGCCATGTCCTTGATGGGTATCTTGATGGTGTGGAGGATTATTCTGATATCCTTGGTTGGTACCTTGATGCGTCTGATAATTCTTTAACATAGACTGCATCTGATTGTTTTGATTTCTGAGGTAGGTCACCTCAGTTGGTAGCCTTTTCATTTGTTCTACTAATTCTTTCATCTCGTCTTTCTCCTCTTGAGTCCTTGTTGGTGGTACTATATTCTAGAGATAGACAGGCTGCATTGCTGGAGTTTGGGATAAAGGTATCCCAGGGTGGAGAACTAATTGATTAGATGGTGGTGTAACATGATAAGCCGGTTGTGGAACGGGATTCAATGCAGGAGTCTGTTGATTCCATGTTGACCTGAGTGTCTGCATCTGATTATTTGTCGTGGCCAAGCCAGTGTAAAGTGCGGGGCTAGTTACATTCTGCCCTAAGCCTTGACTCACTTCAACGACCTTAGCATAAGCTTGATTCATATTAGCCGGGGTGGGGTGAGATTTCACGAACATTGCGGTTAAGGGATCAAGTGCCGAATAGTAATTTTCCCTTGCATCAGGAACAACGTAGGGAGTACGTAACCTCGTGAGAGCCTTCTGAAATCTATTGTTGAACGCGTGAATGGGCTCTTTGTCTTGCCTTCTTACTTCCGTGAATTGACGAAGAAGTTCTACGGAATTAATGGGTATACCAAACTTTTCGACGAAGGCATCCTTCATCTGCTCCCATGTCCTTATTGATCCAACTGGCAAATGAATAAACCAGTGATGAGCTTCTTCTCCCAAAGAATATGGAAATAGTCTGCAAGCCACGTCTGCATATGCAATCTGCCTATTGCGCAAGTGATCCTCAAACATTTTGACGTGATCCTCAGCAGTACGATTAATATCATGAACTTGAAACTTAGTGCAAAAATGTTCTGGATTCTTAGGCATGTCATGGTAATCTGCAAACTCAAGTGGGGACAGATTGGTAACCAACCAAGTAGCACCATTTGGAGCGGGTTGACCTCCTGGTTGACCTCCTGGTTGAGCCATTGCTTGAGCTGGTTGTCACCTTTGATAAACAATAACTTGTGTTGTTTGTTGGTGTTGAGGTGTAGTAGCCTGAACTGGTCGTTGCTGCTGAACAAACACTGGTGTGGTAATTTGGATTATTCTTGGTTGAGCAAACCTTGAGACACTTGGTGGAGTTATGAACAAATTCAAAATTTCTTCTGCACTTGTTTCTCGACTGAGCTCCTTCGTTTGATACAATTTCCTCACTTGACTCAGCTTCTTTACTTGAATGACTTTCTTTCTTCTTCCTTGCTCAAGTAGGTAGTTCCAACTCCACAAACTTTTTGGATGAATTTGGCGTGGACCTTAAAATTCTTTTCAACTTATCAGGCGAGAACAAACTGATGCGATCCAGGATGTAGCTGATTATCGGCGAGGTGCGGGAGCAGGAGTGAGTGGTTGTCTTTGGTTCAACAAATCTCTTTCAATTGCAACTTGAATCTTAATAGCCTTTTCTTCTTCTTCTTCCAACACAAAGCAAGTTCGCATATACTCAGTGTAGCTCTCCTTTGTCTTCCACACGAGATTGTTCAAGCCTGAAAGAATGTCTTCTTGATCGTCGTTGAATCCCAAATTCGGCTGCAATACTGGAAATATCCCTTTATGTGGTAGCACCATCTTGTTTCATGATAATTCTTCTCCAATGAATTTCCTTTTGATGAAAATCCCTTCTTTACTTAAATGTGGTTGTTGACTGCAAGGAACCCTTGGAAGGCCCTCCTTCTAGCGCCAGTTTCCTGTTGATGTGATTTTTGTGACCGCACCAATCAGCAGAACAAAGTTGTCCGAAGGCTGCTCCATTCTCTCTTGATCAAAGTATTCTATGCACTAAGATTGCCCGAAAGTTCGCACGTTCAACTCCAAGGTTCCGAAATGCTTTGGAATACCCTCAGTTGGTTGGTTGTGAATTGTTATTTTCACAAGGGGACTTACACAATTGTTCAAGACACTTGCAGTTAACAGTAAATGGATGATTGGAAGGGATTTATATGGTGTGGATGATTTAGCAATAAGTACGTTTTCCTAAAACTAACAAAGATGAACGAAATTGAAATGAGTATAAGGGTAAGAAAGTTCTAGATTCTATTCTAAGGCGGGACGTGGGATCAATCTCAACAGCTTCAACCAAACTCTGCTCCACCTCACGCTGGACAACTTACACAAAGTTGGTGCAATCTTCAAGGGGATAGCAAGAAATTTTCAAGCTACAATTCGACACCAAGACACCGTCAAGACAACGCATACCAAGATATGAATTGCAACTGAAGTTAGGCTTATATAATTCTCCAGTTGACCACACAAGGCAAACTTGCCGTCAGCAAGCTGCTAGTGGTATGGACTAAAACGAAGTTGCCTCGATTGACACCACAAATCCACAACTAATGTCTACTTGCATGAAATGAAAATTACTCTACTTTAAACTACTTTACGCTACTTGGAATCAAAGGGATGAAGAAACGTTGCTAGCTATCCATAACAAAGACGAATTTCACCATCAATGAAAAGATCTTCTATTATGAAAGTTTTACACAACAATCTCTTACAAAAGTTTTCAAAGGAAAACTTTCCTTCTCCTCCAAACTATGCTATGCTAAGCTACAATTACACTATCAATCTCTCTTCTACTCTCTGATGTCTCCTCTAACCTCTAGTTTCTAATCCATTACAAATGAGGGGGACTCCCCCTTTTATAGATAGCCCAGTCCAATGGATGGCTCGGATTACAATCAAAAGAATGGCTCAGCTTGAGCCACCTCAGCCCTAACCCTAAAAACTGCCAGAATGGGGAGTGGTACAATAAATGAATGCAAGATTCCCACTCACTCCCAAAATAGTAAAGGCAATCAATGCCCACAATCAATCTTCTAGAAGATCATCATCTAGAAGTGCATTCCTATTCTCCTTTTCTCTGGCTGCAAACTCAATGAACCTGGCAAGTACAGCCTCAACCTCCTGAACTGAAATAGGTGGAATGCAATCAAGCTGGAACTCTAATACCGTGACTGACTGTTCGTGTCGTGTGTAGGATTTTCTCCAAGCGACCAAGGAATCCTGCGTGCTCTAAATCAAGCTGGAGAAAGTAGAAGTGTTCTCAAAGTCATCTTGTACGAAGGTCCTCACCTCCGAAAAGAAAGGCACCAGCCTACCCCTCAAATTATCAGTAGTCACCTCATCGGGATTCAGCCGTCTAGCAAAGATTGCCTCCAAGGTATTTTGGACTCCATCAATGATGTTTGTCATAGCCTTTCGAACTCTAGCTGAGTCCGCCTGTGCTGCGTCAAAGAAGCCACGTCCTGTGATCACCGAAGAGTACCATCTAGAAAATTCATACCTATCATTCTCCTGGATGACTCTTCAATCAATCAACATTTGCAAAGGAGTGTGCCTCAATGCCTCCAAACGCTGGATAACTTTGCTCTGATAAACAGAAGCATCACCCCAAGCCTGATCAACTACCTCCATCCGTGCCGAAATATTGGAAGCTTGCTGGTAAGCATGAGCAAGGTCTTCCATGAACTTTTCTGTCTCGGCACGAACTCCTGTAACCCATTTATCTGCCTCCTGTGCCATCTTTCTCAACTCCAACAAGCCACTGACTGACTCTCTAGATAACTCAGCTGGAAGTTCTATTGCTAGAATCTCCTGTCCACAAGGACGAGACAAGTGCTACACATATCCTATCAATGTCTTATGTTCTTTCTTCAATTTCTTATATTTTCCTTCCTTTTTAAATAATCTGTCCTTGAGTGCCTGATAGGAATTATCACATTCTTCAACAATTTGTGCACCTGTGGGGCATCCTAACTCCAAAGTTGTGACCACATAGTTCTCGGGCACTGCTTCATCTCGATCACAATCAACCTGTGGCACCGCCATATGAAGGGTGCAAGAGCCATCCTCTTCAATTGATATCTTTGAAAATTTTCGTGCTCTTCTTTTGTGGAGGCGCACTAATCCTGTTCAAGAACTCTTCCATCTCTACTGCTGGATCAATCTCTTCACTGGGGCTTCTTCTCATTCTATCTCTGAGCCAATCAGGTACAACATGCTGAATAACAAATGGTTGTTGTTCTCATGCTTCTACTTCACGGACTTGTTCAACTTCAATATCATTCTGCTGAGGCTCATCGGCCTCAAGTGGCTGAGTATCTCCTAAAACTATATCATCTTCCAAAGCCGTCTCCAACTCATGCTGAAACTGAGTGTCATTAGCAGTCCCCTCATCAGTCTACTGATCATCTCTAGTAGGTGCATTGACACTCTGGCCAACTGACTCTCTCCGTGATGGCTGATTTTCCTCTTGCACCGCTTGCACCTGATTCAATGCATTTCTTTGATCAGCAAATAAAGAAACCTCCTGTATGCTTGGAGAATGTGTCTCCAATGGCGTGGGTGACTCAACTACAACTCGTGGAGGCCCCAGCTAAACAAGCTCCTTCCTTCGAGATTCTGGACCTCGAGTAATTTGTTTCTTTCTGCTGGTAGTGGGTGTTCTGTAATCTCCCATCAAATTGTAAGTCAACGAAATTGACCTACCCTCTAGTCTGCTCACATGCATGTCAACCCATGCTCTGGTAAATGTCAAGACTGGAATGGAAAGTGTGTCCAAATCTGCAATCTCAGGTTCTGACCAATCTGGGAGTGGAAGAGTAGCATCTCTCACTGCCTCATAATCTGGATGGAGAACATTCATGTCCTCGCTCACCTGGTCTGGTACTGGAATGACTTCACACTCCCTGATCATACTCAATGGCAACCTAGAGAACACTCTCCTCCTGATTTCAGCCTCAGCAACTCACTGCAACATTGAACTTAGGGCAAATCGAATTTCCTCAGTTGTGAAAAGAAATGAATAAACTCTCAGCTCTTATAGCAAAATCGAATTCTAGAAAGAGGCTAAGTTTAGCCAGTGCATTAAATCTCCACTACTTCATTTCAAGAATTCGAATTTTCCCTCTCTAGCATTTGCAACACTTGTCACCTGATGCCTGGAATCTTAGACTTCTAGAATTTCAACTTTGACTGGCGTATTTGGCATTTAATTCATTTTCAAAAAATATTCACTTTAAATTCACCTTTTAATAAATTCTACTCACCAGCTGAAGCTCTGTCATTCAAATTTTAATTTCATTTACCTCTGGCTCTGGAAAATTCATCCTGTGAAGAATTCAATCGAAATTATCTAGGCACTTCACTTCAAATTCATCGTCCGAAGAGTTTTATCTTGAAAACACATTTTATTCAATTTGCCTTAGGAAATTTTAAATTTTCACTTAGGAAAATTCATAACTCGAGCAATGATTAAATTCTTCATCCTGAAGGCCTTGGCAAAGTGTAGAGGACTTGGAAATCAACTTTTTGTCGAAAATATTCAATACCTAGAAGAGAATTTTCTTCAGAACTTGTCGAATTCATGGGTATACGACGAACGGGTTCATTTAATTTTTTTGAATTTCGAACCTTAGAAAAATAAATTTTCATGAAATTTATTTCATTCCTTCATATCTGTGAGTGCTTCGTTGCTCTGACTTGATTTTTTTTTTATCAATCCTGCAATGCCATCATCCTCTGACTTCATCAATGGCAAATTCATCCATGTCCAGGAAAATTTCATCATCCTCCAAGTCTAGGTGTATTTTCTTAAGTAAGAAAATTTTGTGCCTTAGAAAAATTTTGAATCACTTTGCATTTTTGAAAATTTTGCCTTAGGAAATTTTAAATCTCATCTTCAATCCATTCTTCCAGTGGTGAAGAAAATTTTATTTCAATTCACTTAGAAAATTCTTGAAAGCGCATATCATGGAGAATATTTGAATTCCAACGCCTAGCATACTTGTTTCACTCATCAACTTTATTTCATCACCTTTACACTTTACTTTAGGCGCATATCACACTTCATGAAGGATATATTTCTTTTTAAGTCCCAACGCCTAGCATTATTTTATTCCCCCCTTAGGCGCATTTCATACTTGAATAGGATATTATTCCCACGCCTTAGTTATTTCATCTTACCACCTTGAGCGCATTTGAGAGGGTGAGAGGGATTTTATCTTTCAACGCCCTTGCTTTGACTTGTTGACCTCCTTGTAGTATGGGCGCATTTTGCATATGTGAAGGATGGGGCGCATATTTGATATCATGAAGGATGAAATACCTTCAATGCCGCCTTTGTGATCTTTGGGCTTCCCTCTTTTTGTCCTCACATACCCTCACTTGGGCGCATTTGAGCATGTATAAAGGATTAGCATTTCCAATGCCTTTGACTTTCTTTTTCATACTTGTAGTGGGCGCATTCTAGCATGTCAAGTGGATGGGCGCATATTTGAGGTGGTGGAGGATGAAACACGTTGACCTCTTTGACTTGCTTGTTGCATGGGCGGATTTTGCCATAGGTGGAGGATATTTATACTTAGAAAATTTCTTAAACATCCTGCCTTGTTGAAGAGGGCACATATGGAGGTGGCAGGAGGATGAAACACGTTGACCTCTTTGACTTGCTTGTTGCATGGGCGGATTTTGCCATAGGTGGAGGATATTTATACTTAGAAAATTTCTTAAACATCCTGCCTTGTTGAAGAGGGCGCATATGGAGGTGGCAGGAGGATGAAGCACCAATGCCTTAGAAAATTTTGCATGTCATTATCTTGAGGGTGCATATCCAGGGTGGTGAAGGATATCCTCAAACTTAGGCATTTTTCTCTCTTCGCCAGCTTCTCCATGCCTTACTATAAATAGTAAGTCCTCTGATTTTCACACTTCAGAAGCTCAGATTGATTTGAAATTTTGAACACTGGATCTTCATGACTTTGTCAGTCTATTGACACTACTATTCTAAGCTGACCTGCTAAAAATAGCATGTTTCTGAAGGTAGTTTGCTATTTATAGTAAATGCCTGCTTCTGAGACCTCCATATCTCCGTTTGACTTGAAATTCGAAAGGTGTGCTCCTCATTGGGTGACTTGCCCATTGATAGTGGCGTTTGCTGCTGACTTCCTATTTTTAGAAAGTTCTTCAAATTTTGCATTTTAAGCTGCTTCTAACTTTGAAAGGCCTGATTTTACCCTATTTTGATCCTCAGGATGCGATTGAACTGCTGGTGCCTGATATCTACCTTGAAACTGCTATTTTTAGTAACTTACTAAAAATAGCAATTACTTAGAATGTCTTTAAATTTCACCTGCTAAATGCCTAAAGTGTGGTGATTGTGACTGGATGCTATCCTTGCATGATCGTCATGTTTTGCCCTTGAATCTAGGAAACCCTAATTTTTGTGCCAACCTGCTAAAAATAGCAAGTGTCTGATTTTCCATCCTCTGCAACTCCGTTTGACTCCGTTTTTGTTGCATTGCGATCAGTTTGTGATTCTAATGTGCTCGGAAGTGACTGCCATAGCGCATCTGCTAAAAATAGTAAGTTGCTGAAGGAATGATTATCTCGCTTTGCATGTCACATCACTGCGTAGGTTTCAGAAAACCCAAAAAGAATCATTCGACATACGCTGAAGACTCTGACATGCAAGCCCTAAAAATAGCCTCAGAAGGCGGCTTCTGAATAAGTCCTGATCTTGGTTTGCATGTTACCTCACTGCGAAGGTTTCGAAAAACCCATAAGGAATATGCAGACATGCAACGAAAACCCTGACATGCAAACCCTAAAAAAAATAGCCCCTAAAGGCTGAACTCTGAAAGTTGTCACCCTGCTTTGCATGTTATACCATCGTGAAGGTCTCAGAAAACCCAGAAGGAATCCTCAAACATGCATTGAATAACTCTGCATATAAACCCTGGAGTTTGCTCTGGAAGCTGAACTGCTAAAAATAGTAAGTTGTCTGTTTCAGCCCAAATTTTGCATGCGAGCAGCTTTATATGTCCCAGACGCAATGTGACTATTAAAACTTCAAGAATGTTGAAGGAACGCCTGGAATTACACACTTACTAAAAATAGTAAGTTGTCAGAATTTGAGGAAATTTCAGTGAAAACTTGCTTGGAAGTACACTAAAAGTAATGTTAGCCTCAGATTTCAATTTATTCACTTCGTTTGACCCTAGGTTGACCAGGAAAGCACAAACCCTAATTTTCAGACTTGGCCAACATTTTGACGTTTAAGCTCAATGACGGACACATCCCCTGAAAGGTAAACAGCAGAAAAAGAGACAGAAAGAGAGAAAAAACCAAAGCCCAAAAGACCAGAATGGAGCAAAAATTAGGGGTCCCCATTTTGAATGGGGCGATGTGTGAAAAGGTCACAACGACGCCCAAAATAGGGTTGCAACCTTTGACAAATGCAAAACATAAAGTATCTCCTCTTGAAAATCAACGCCACTTTCAATAGCTCCTTTAATTTAATATTAAATCATTTGTCAAAAGTGATTTTCACTTAAATACTTCATAAAGTGACTTAAGATATTCTTTTAATAAAGTCACTTCCACTTTATAAGATTAAATCACTAAATCACTTAATAATAGAATATTATTAAATAACGTGACTTAATAATTCCATAACTCCTGGGCCGGATATCGAAATGAACCCTCGAGAGTGTCCCATGACCAAGATCAACTGCAAGTGTGCCATCACTAACCCCAAATGTCACTAAAAATAGTAAGTAACTAAGACAAGTCCTGAAACCCCTCAGAAAGATTCCCTAATCATCTCATTAGCCTACGGGAACCATAATAATAGGCTAACCCTATTCCTCAAGCCATTGGCTAGGAAGGGGACATTACACAATCACATCATCAGACGATGTGTGATGCAAGAGGAGATAAAAGGTGTACTTGAGGAAGCATACAAAGGACTAGGAGGCCATATGGTACTAGATGCTATAGCTTAGAAGGCTCTTTTGGCAAGTTTGTGGTGGCCAACACTACATACGAACGCATGGGAATGGGTAAATGGATGTGATAGCTGCCAAAGGGTAGGCAAACCATTAAAAAAGAACTATATGCCACTCTCTCCATTGCAGCCGCAAGAACTCTTCAAACGATGGGGATTGGACTTTATTGGCCCACTTAAGGTTAGCCAATTACACAAACGCAAATACATAGTGGTAGCCACAGAGTATCTAACCAGGTGGGCGAAAGCCAAGCCATTACTGGACAACATAACACTTAGTATGACAAGGTTCATTTACGAACAAATTGTTAGAAGGTATGTTATTCCTATTGAAATCACTAGTGATCAAGGAAGCCATTTTGTCAACCACATCATTTGACTGATGACATTGGAATTCTAGATATTCCATACCCTCTCAATCCCATACTATCTGAGGGAAAATGACCAGGCAGAGTCAACGAACAAAGTACTTAGTCATTCATAAGTCATGTGGCATTGAAGAAACAAATTGGGAGGGAAAATTACCCATTGTACTATGGGCCTATAGAACATCGTACAAGGTAACTATGGGACACACGTTCCAATTGATGTATGGTCAAGTAGTAGTCCCAGTGGAGGACATGGTATTTAGTCTCTAAATGTAGTTGAGAATCAATTAGGGGATATAAAAAGTTTAAAAGAATACCTTTTTCAATTAAACAAGATGGAAGAGAAAAGAGTGTTAGCACAATGGGCGACTGAGGTGATGCAGAAATGCTAGAAGTATTGGCATGAAAAGCATCTCCAATGGATGAATTTTCGACACAGCCAATTAGTTTTGAAATATAAATTTGTAACAAAATCAAACTGAGCAAATTCAAAGTAAGGTGACTTGAACCCTTTAAAATATGAAAACTATATGTCAATGGAGCCATCAAATTAGAAAACTTGGACGATACTCTGCTAAAGGATAGCATTAATGGTTCTAAGTTAAAACCATACAAGCAAAGGAGAGAAGTCACAGTGGGTTTTGACATTTTGGATTGGACAGCCAATGGAAATGAAGCAGTACTAGAGGAAAGACTTGTTGTCAAAGAACCAGAAGTAGTCGTAGCCAGAACTCATCCACATTTGACAACTTATCTATTTGGTCCACTAACTAAATGGATTAATTTATATGGCCAGTGGAGATTATAGGCACCCTATTCCGAAGAAAGAACAGATTATATTAGTTATAAACTGACTAGGGATGAGGAATGTAAGAAGGACAATGAGAATAAGATGAAGGTAGAAGATTGGCATCAATCACCAAAGGAAAATTTAGAAGAATACCCAGAGGAAACAAGACCCAGTCAACAATCGTTGATGATGGCTGAAAATTATATAGTTGTCGAACGATCAAGATACAATGAAGCAATAGTCGAGTATGCAAAGAAGCATCAACTAGTGCCACCACCATTACCATGCACAAATGGACTATGGCGAGTAGTACATAATCCTGCAACTAGCCCGACAGTTCAAGGGGACAAAATCATATGGCATCAACAATCAGGAGGGAGATTTATTGATTGTCATCAAAAGGTGAATAAAGGTCTGGAAAACCCTCCTATGGTCAATAAGATTTTTAACCTAGAATATTTGGGACCCTCTTGCGAATATGAATGTTATAAAAGACCATATGATTCATGCATGCTACAACACATCATGGAGATAAAGTTGAAAGAGCAATTATGTCATGTCCCCTTCTCAGTGACATCTCTCGGAGCACAGGATTAGCCTATCATACGACCCTCATAGGCTGATAGACTGGATAGAGGGTCACGTTGGAGCTTGGCTCAGCTTCAGTTGGCAGAGTTTGATCAGTTGGCTTTCATTCAGGCTCATTCGGACACTTCTTGCAGAAGTTGCTATTTTTAGCAGTTCTTGGCAATCAGTGTGGGACCCCTGCTATTTTTAGCAGTATGGATTTGGCAGTGTTCAAAATCATTTCAGTGTTCATCAGCTTCAGACGGATCAGGCATCGGATGAATAAGGAGAGAGATATTAATATTTAATTGAATTAATTAAATGTTAATTTAATGGCGTTATAATATAAAGTTATAATATTTTATTATAACTTAAGTGATTTTGATAAAGGGGTCGCCCATCATCAGAAAGGGACCATTTGGCGATTTAATTTATAATTAAATATTTGAGCTGAGACTATGGAAATATTAAAAGAATAAAAAGTTCGAATTTTAATGATTCCCTATTTTTGTGGAAATCGCACTTTTCAAGTGTATAAGCTATTTGCCTTGGGAATCGAGCCATTATGTGATTATTGATATTGAAAATTGGTCAAGTTTTGTCTGAGCACAGAACCTTAGGGTTTCAGTCTCGAATTCATTGGGGAACGAGCCATCTCCATTGAAAGCAGTTCAGAGGGTGTGAAATATCATCCGATCTTTTGCCAGCACAGAGGTTTCTTCATCCAGAGGAAATCATTGAACTTCACAGATCATTCTTTATTCAGAGGTTTTCAGGGAGATATTCTTTCAGGGGAGTTTTTAATAGTTAGGCGCATCTATCTTTGAGATCAGGGAACACAGAGAAGGGCCGTACATTTATTTAATGCTGCTGCTGCTTCAGCCGTACCTTTGTACAGCAGGCCGTACCATCTTAAGGAGTCGTACTTCTTCAATCAAGAGAAACGCCTTCCCTGTTGACTTCCAGTTTGCATCATTGAGGGCGCTAGGGTACCAGAAGACATTTGAGATTGCCAGACTGGAGGAGAAGGGCAAATTTCATACAGCCATACCATTTCAAACTATTTACCAGCAAGCTGCAAACATCAGGTTTTCAATAAAAATCATTGTTCTTTATATTGCATGTTAGTGGATCTTATATGTAATTGTCTCAGAAGATTTATATAAAGACTGGCGTCCATATTAGCTATTGATTTCATCATTTCCAAAGTAGATTTATTTGTATTGAATTTATTTTCAATTCTTGCAAAAATCGCAATCTTTCATTTATTGCACAAAAACCCCAAAAAAAATCAAAACTTCAGAAAAACACAAAAAAACGTCAGATTTGAGAAACAGAGGAAACTAGGGTTTCTACAGTGGTATCAGAGCTAAATCCTGCCATCCTAAGGGTTTAGCAGTCTTATGCAGCCAGATCAGTTTGGGCCACACAGGTATTACACACGCAGACGAGCTCTGATTGACAGGCAACAGAGTTTGAGCAGGCAGCCAGGAGACATGGCTGACAGGAATGACAGGGCAGATAGAACAGATGCTCCCAGGAACGAGATTCCTCAAAACCCTAGAGATCAGGATGATGTTGAGGTTTTGCTTGCACTCAGAGATTTACGTGCAGGTTCAACGGCAGTCGAATGATGTATTGCAGCAGTTGACAGTAGCACTTCAGAGATTGAGCACTCCGAGAGACCGTCACCACATCGTGACGATGAGAGGAGTGAAGCAGGGTCTCGCAGGGCACCTAGGACAGCCTCACGGACGGCAGATAGGCCTACCAGGCCAACTTTTGTGAGACAGGAGGCCGATGAGGTTAGCACAGGTGAGGAGCAGGAGGAGATGTTCGCTGATACACTTATGGCAGCGAATGAGGAGTGGGAGTTGATACCACCTGAGGTTAGAGAACGGATCACTTTTGACCGTTTTATTACACAGAGGCGAGAGCATCATAGAGGTCGACAGGATTGGAGACCTAGACAGCAAAACAATGACCTAAAACATGCAACCAACAGGCTTAATCTCGCTATGTTCGATGGTAGTGGTAAGGTGACAGCCCAGGCATGGATTAGCAAGTTAGATACATTCCTCACATTACGTCCGATGGCTGAGAGAGATGCCATTCGATATGCGACATTGCATTTGGAGGGTGTAGCTTACGACTGGTGGCACCATGGTATGGTGACCTTACAGCATGACAGGATCACTACATACCAGGAGTTTGTGGACAGGTTGGTTGAGCGTTTTGACAGGAAGGATCCAGAATCCTACTTCAGAGACTTAGCTCAGTTGAGGCAGAGTGGCAGTTTGGAGTCTTACATTGGTGACTTTCAGAAGTTATCAGTCATGGTTCCGAACATTTCTGAGAGGAGATTGGTAGTACTCTTCATGGAGGGTTTGACAGAGCCATTGAGAGGCTGGATCAAAGCCTTTGATCCTCCTTCATTACAGGAGGCGATGAAGAAAGCACGAAGCATGGAGTTAGCAGCACCGTCTAGTAGATTTAACTCCAGAGGTAATTCTTCAATCAGAGATAATAAGGGTTTTAACAAAAGCAGGGACAAATCTGATTTTAACAAAGAAAAATCAGACTTTAAGAACGATTCAAAAGGTAAATCAGCAGCTCCACCTTTGGATCGAGAGGCCCTTAATGACCTACGCAGGAAGAAGCTTTGCTTCTACTGCAAAGGACCTTATGATGCCAATCATGATTGTCCTCTAAGACCTAAGGGCAAGGCAAATCGTGTAATGTGGGCGTACTATGAGGACTCAGAATCAGAAAATTCCGAACAGCAGGATGGTTCCGAGGATTCAGAGTCAGAGGCTCCAGAGCCTAGAGCTGAGACAGAGTCAGAGCTGCAAATACAGGAGGCCCGTTTATCTAGCATACAGCAGGAGGGTTCATTCAGAATTCGTGGTGTGTTGGCAGGACAGAGGGTCATTACCCTACTTGATACAGGAGCCACACATAATTTCATAGATGCTAGATTCATTGAGAGACGCGGACTCATCACTGAGGAGTTCGAGGGCATTAGGGTTACTGTGGCCGATGGATACACTTTGAGATGTGAGCGCATGATAAAGGATCTCCCTTTACGCTTGAACAATTATGAGTTCAAGGCTGATTACTACGTTGTTAATATGGGAGACATTGATCTGGTCTTGGGAATGAAGTGGTTACATTCATTGGAGGAAGTCACGCTTCGTCTCAAGGACATGGAGATCCGTTTTGATGTTGACGGCAAGACACAGATATTAAAAGCAATACGGGACAGCAACATCAAAACCATTTCTTTTCGTCGGATGGAGAGGCTCATGCGTCATGACATGGTAGAGTGGGCTGCCGAGTGCACTTTAGCACCTATACAGGAGGGACAGCAAAAGACAGAATATCATCCGGACATTCAGCAGCTGAGAGTCAAGCACGATAAGGTGTTCAGTGATATTCCGCCAGGTAGACCTCCAGACAAGGGCATAGAGCAAATTATTGAGCTCGAGGAGGGCGCTAAGCCCGTGATGATAACTCCTTACAGGCATCCTAAGAGGTTAAAGGATGAGATAGAGAAGACAATAAAGGAGTTACTTGCTATGGATCACATTCGACCTAGCAAATCACCGTTCGCTTCTTCAGTTGTCTTGGTGAAGAAGAAGGATGGAACGTTACGCATGTGCATTGACTACAGGGTCCTGAATAAGAGGACAATCAAGAACAGGTACCCGATACCGAGGATTGACGAGCTTATTGATGAGCTCTATGGAGCATGTTACTTCACCAAAATTGATTTACGGTCAGGGTATCATCAGATCAGGGTCCGTGAGCAGGACATAGAGAAGACGGCCTTCAGATGTCATTGTGGGCACTTCGAGTTCGTAGTGATGCCATTTGGGCTCACTAACGCGCCAGCTACTTTTCAGTCTACGATGAACAGGGTATTTCATTCAGTGTTGACGAGGTTTGTGTTGGTTTTTTTCGATGATATCCTCATATACAGCAGGACATGGCAGGAGCACTTGGCTCACCTGAAAACCGAGTTGAGTATTTTGGAGAGGGATGTCAGAACCCTGGTGGTTCTCAAATCGAAACCCAACTGAAGTTTTTTGTGTTTTTTGCAACTTTTGGTTTTTTGTATTTTTGAGGTTTTCCAGACAAAATGAAATGCTGCGATTTTTGCTAGAAATTGCTAATAAATTCATATAAATTCAAACGTGCATTGTAATACATAGAAAATGCTCAGAATACCAAGGCGCATCATTTATTTCAATTTCCAGAGCGTTTACAAAGAGAAATAATAATATATGAATGAGAATACAGCTTTATTATAAAAAGCCTGATTTCCTTCTTGCAGGCGCCAGATACAAATGAATATGGTACGGCTGTGTGGAAGATGCAATATCCAGGCTTGAAAAACAATGCTGAAGCCCCAGAGAACCTAGGCGCACAAGATCCTGAAGATATAAGTTGAAGGAGATGAAGTATTTCCCTGTGATGAAGAAGTACGGCCTTGCTGGTACAGGACTGTATGGCCTGACAGCAGCAGCATTTAATGAAGTACGGCTTCTTGAAAATTGTGCCAACTCTGATGAATGATCTCAGATAAATTCGCCTCAACTGTAGATGAATATCTCTGCTAAAGTCTGATGAATCTATCAATAAATCCAACTGTAACTCCTAAATGAAGTCACCCAGATGCAAGCTTAAACTGGTATTTCACAGTCTCAATCTGCCTAATCTCTGAAGAGTTTTCGTTCTCCAGAAACGATCGTCTGCCAGAAACCCTAGGGTTTGCAAACTCCAATGCTCAGAGCAAAAGACAAATTAGAATAACATTTCATAATGGTTCGATTTGCCTTGAGTGAAAAATATATACTCCTTGATAAAATTCGACCCAACTCCTTTTTAAAATAATCATTTAAATTAAATGATTTAATACGCCTTTTAAAACTTAGGAGAAATCATTAATTATTGGCGTCCATATTTTAATGAATATAAAATACTCATTAAGTCAAAATTTAATAATTTATTATAAAGTATATTAAATACTTTATAATTAAGCCAAATAGTTAAATATTTAAATATTTCAATAAAGTGACTTTAATATAAAGTCAAATTATTAAATATTTAATAAATCATTAAATACTCCTTATTTCTCCGTCTAATCAACCAACTGCTGAACTGGGTCGATTCTGAGCTGAATGGCTGAACCAGGTGCCCTGCCCGAAATAGCAGCTTCCGCCTGACCTAACTTTCTAAAAATAGAAAGTTCCTGAAAATGCTCACTGGAAGATTCTGCGAAGGCCCAACCTGACACAACTGCCAAACTGGAGCTACCAAACACTGAGTAACTGCCCCAGATGATCCTCTGCACACTCCTGTCAGCCTACGAGGATCGAAATTATAGGCTAACTCCTCGACAAACAGTGTCAGCTAAAACGGGGACATGACAGTCCGCCCTCCCTGAAATTGCTTGTCCTCAAGCAATCTCTGCAAATACAGCTGCACTGCACCACCTGGATCCCAAGGGTAGTACCGGACAATGTTCCTGCTGGCCACAACGGACTCCTGTAACTCCCACAACTGATCAACAAGAATAGAGTACCATTCCCTATTAACCTCAGTGCGGTCCGGCATAGGATCAAGACTCTCAGAAGGAGGCAAGTCAAACGACAAGCAACACTTACCCCCTAAAGCTGCACGAGATATACTATCATCCAACATATCAAGTACGTGCATGCTAGAACTGTGCACCTGAAACAAATTGTGTACATGCGGATTAATCATGAAGCTATATGCACTCTGCACCATATACACACTGTGATACTCCTCCGTGAGCTGAGTCTGAAATCCCAGTGCACTAGTAGGATCCCAAACGCTATCATTACTCTACTCAAGACCAGGATCAGATGAGTTACCCATATCAAACTCAAAGAGCGGATTGTCGTATGAAGATATAACATCTGTCTCAAACAATGGATTGGTCACAAACGGAACCAAACCACTAGGCTGATCCCAAACGACTGCCTCAGAACCCCCGAGGTACTGAGCATAACCATGCCTGGTCTGCGCAAAATCCTCCTCTACCTTCTCGCTCTTCCCACTAACGAGAGAGATAGAACGAAGGCTGCCATCTGTAATCCCCCTCCACATATTTCTTGCCCTGTACCTCAAATCTCATCTCCATTTTAGGCAAGTTGAGGGTGAACACACTAATGTCCTGCAGCCATCTCATACCCAGCACGAAATCCATCCCACCCAGGTTGACTACATAAAAGTCTGCCTGCAACTCATAATTAGCCAGTATGAGAGTGAGATTACAAATCCGTCGAGTGCAAGTGAGTGTATATCCATCTGCCACCCGAACTCTGAATCCAGCGAAATCCTCTGTCTGGAGTCTACATCTGCTGACGAAGCTCTCGTCAATGAAATTGTGTGTGGCTCCAGTGTCGAGCATAGCAATACATCGTTGTCCTTCCACTAATCCCCTGAACCTGAATGAGTCATCCCGTACACTAGTAGATAATACCAACGGGGATAAGTTGGCATCGGGCCCAAACTCCGTAGAGGCATTCCCGGCCTCTGCATGTTCTGAAACAACCTGCTGGTCTGAATCATCAGACTCGTCATCATCATAGTAAACCCACATGGCGCGGTTGGCTCTGCCCTTCGGTCTCAAAGGACAATCATGCTCCTTGCTGTAGGGTGCTTTGCACCAATAACAGAGTTGTTTCTTCCTGCATTCCTCCCGAGTTGCATCATCAATTCTCGCAACTGGTTTCCTTTTTGGTTCTGCAACTGGAGTCTGATTCTCCTCGACAGGCAAGTTGTTTGCCTTAGACTGAAATTGTTTCTTCGGAGCAGCAAGCTCCATACTCCTTGCCTTCCGCATCGCCTCCTGAAGAGTAGCAGGGTCAAAAGCCTTAACCCAACCTCTCATCGGCTCTATCAAACCCTCGACGAAGAGTATAATGAGTCTCCGTTCTGAAATACCAGTCACCATAACTGCAACTCTCTGAAACTCGCCAATGTATGAATCCAAACTGCCTGTCTGTCTGAGCTGAGCCAACTCTCTGAAATACAGTTCCGGATCCTTCTTATCAAATCTCTCTATCAGTCTGCTGGTGAACTCCTGATAGGTATTGACCGCATGATGGCCTAGCGTGTACATGCCATGGTGCCACCAATCGTGTGCTACTCCGTCAAGATGTAAAGTAGCAAATTTAATTGCCTCATCCTCCTGCATAGGCCTAAGTGACAAGTAATTGTCCAATTTCTGGACCCAAGACCTCGCTGATGTCTTTTCAGACCCATCAAAATATGGCAATGTAATCTTGCTCACCGCATACTGCAAATCCCTATTCACCTGTGGCTGCGGCTGCTGATGCTGTGGGGGTCTGCGGTCAAATCTGCCTCCTCCTCTGGGTTTATAAACATCTATAAACTCATGGAATGTAAGTGCCTGCCGGATCTCAGGTGCTAGTGACATGTACTCACCATGAAATCTCGTCAAGTCTGCCACGGACATGCCATTGTGTGGCTGAAACTCCTGATGCTGCCCCTGATGCTCTGCCCCTGGAGTCTGTGGTGGAGTCTCCCTAGGTAAGAAAGTAGGCTGACCTGGCCTACGCTCCTGATAGATCGGAGACGGTTGTCGAGGTGCTGATGCTAATGGTTGATCCACTGGTGCAGTCCCGCTCGTCTGACCAATCTGTATGAAATGAGGTTGTGTGGGCGTATACTGCCTAATGGTACCCATCAACTGAGACATCATGTCCATCATATTATCATGTCTCCGTCTAACCTCCTCATCAGTAATATCACCCTCTGCATGCGCCTTCCCTGGATCCCTGCGAGTCTCTGAGGAAGTCTCACGTTCTGCCATTAGGGTTGCAACACTGTTTTCACTACCGTCAGAACTGGATCTGTGAAAACCAAGTACTCCTGATATTGTCTGACCTTCAGGAATCGGTGGACCTGTCCAGTCTTCGTCTTTGCCTGTTCCTACGCCTCTAATATACTGAATAATATCTTGGCTCATAAAAGGCAACCCAAAATGCACTGTATTCTGAAAAAGCACTGAAAAAGCACAGGATGGCAGGAGGTTTGTGCTCTGATACCACTGTCAGAACCCTGGTGGTTCTCAAATCGAAACCCAACTGAAGTTTTTTGTGTTTTTTGCAACTTTTGGTTTTTTGTATTTTTGAGGTTTTCCAGACAAAATGAAATGCTGCGATTTTTGCTAGAAATTGCTAATAAATTCATATAAATTCAAACGTGCATTGTAATACATAGAAAATGCTCAGAATACCAAGGCGCATCATTTATTTCAATTTCCAGAGCGTTTACAAAGAGAAATAATAATATATGAATGAGAATACAGCTTTATTATAAAAAACCTGATTTCCTTCTTGCAGGCGCCAGATACAAATGAATATGGTACGGCTGTGTGGAAGATGCAATATCCAGGCTTGAAAAACAATGCTGAAGCCCCAGAGAACCTAGGCGCACAAGATCCTGAAGATATAAGCTGAAGGAGATGAAGTATTTCCCTGTGATGAAGTACGGCCTTGCTGGTACAGGACTGTACGGCCTGACAGCAGCAGCATTTAATGAAGTACGGCTTCTTGAAAATTGTGCCAACTCTGATGAATGATCTCAGATAAATTCGCCTCAACTGTAGATGAATATCTCTGCTAAAGTTTGATGAATCTGTCAATAAATCCAACTGTAACTCCTAAATGAAGTCACCCAGATGCAAGCTTAAACTGGTATTTCACAGTCTCAGTCTGCCTAATCTCTGAAGA
>VDFB02197408.1:0-21727 GCA_007258455.2 Sequoia sempervirens | reverse complement strand
GCTTCAAACGGATCAGGCATCGGATGAATAAGGAGAGAGATATTAATATTTAATTGAATTAATTAAATGTTAATTTAATGGCGTTATAATATAAAGTTATAATATTTTATTATAACTTAAGTGATTTTGATAAAGGGGTCGCCCATCATCAGAAAGGGACCATTTGGCGATTTAATTTATAATTAAATATTTTAGCTGAGACTATGGAAATATTAAAAGAATAAAAAGTTCGAATTTTAATGATTCCCTATTTTTGTGGAAATCGCACTTTTCAAGTGTATAAGCTATTTGCCTTGGGAATCGAGCCATTATGTGATTATTGATATTGAAAATTGGTCAAGTTTTGTCTGAGCACAGAACCTTAGGGTTTCAGTCTCGAATTCATTGGGGAACGAGCCATCTCCATTGAAAGCAGTTCAGAGGGTGTGAAATATCATCCAATCTATTGCCAGCACAGAGGTTTCTTCATCCAGAGGAAATCATTGAACTTCACAGATCATTCTTTATTCAAAGGTTTTCAGGGAGATATTCTTTCAGGGGAGTTTTTAACAGTTAGGCGCATCTATCTTTGAGATCAGGGAACACAGAGAAGGGACGTACATTTATTTAATGCTGCTGCTGCTGCTTCAGCCGTACCTTTGTACAGCAGGCCGTACCATCTTAAGGAGCCGTACTTCTTCAATCAAGAGAAACGCCTTCCCTTTTGACTTCCAGTTTGCATCATTGAGGGCGCTAGGGTACCAGAAGACATTTGAGATTGCCAGACTGGAGGAGAAGGGAAAATTTCATTCAGCCGTACCATTTCAAGCTATTTACCAGCAAGCTGCAAACATCAGGTTTTCGATAAAAATCATTGTTCTTTATATTGCATGTTAGTGGATCTTATATGTAACTGTCTCAGAAGATTTATATAAAGACTGGCGTCCATATTAGCTATTGATTTCATCATTTTCAAAGTAGATTTATTTGTATTGAATTTATTTTCAATTCTTGCAAAAATCGCAATCTTTCATTTATTGCACAAAAACCCCAAAAAAAATCAAAACTTCAGAAAAACACAAAAAAACGTCAGATTTGAGAAACAAAGGAAACTAGGGTTTCTACAAATTAAAAGGTCAAAAAAAGGACCTTGGAAAATAAAGAAGAAATAAAAGGAAAGAGACGAAAAATATACTATTAAAAAAATAAATTGCACAAGCAAAGGTAATAAGGGGGCCGATTATAAAAGATGGTCACTTAACCAACAAGTCGTGCAACCCCTGCTCCTCTTCATTGTAGGGCCACACCATTCAATCATCACTTGCAGTCAAAAGAAAAGTATATCATACGATGCAATCATTTCCTTGGTAGATGCAAGAAGGTTTACACCGTACAACATTCCCATCTTCTCACTGTACAATGTCCCCGTCTCTTCAATTTAAGGCGTCCTTGTTGCATAGTGTACAGCCTACGATTCCTTTCACTATATGTCTTGTAGTTATTTTCACCATATGGCCTACAATTTTTTTCACTGTATGGCCTGCAATTTTTTTCATTGTGCGACCTGCAATTTTTTTCACTATACTACTTGTAGTTTTCTTCACCGTACAGCTTGTGAAGTCTTCCATCGTATGATTTGTACGGCCTTTTGTCATATGACATCAACAATGGTACCACCTTAGCATACGATGAAGACGATTCCTTAGTGTAAGACAACTAATTTCCAGTGCATCATGCAATAAGTTCTCCCATGTATAGTGCCCTCCCCTCTACAACTACCATATGGCCACAACTCTATCTTTTGCCATAGGTTCCATCTCATCATACAATTTCTTGGCACCTCCTTGAGCATCTTCATTTTACAACCCCTCACATGCCTAGGCAATTGTTGCAACAGGTTGTTGAATCAGCATAGGTTATTTAAGCAATTCAATCAAGCATCCCAGCGAACATATTTCACAACTGCCATGCATGCCAACAACAAAGAAAAATCGGTAATGGATTGTTACAGGCCAAGGATTTCATCAACATTGGGAAAGAATGACAAAGGGAAGAATGAAGATGACACATTCGACTCCATATCTTGGGAAAGTATCACAAGAAGTGAATGCCAAGTGTGGTGGCTGAGCAACATAGATAACCATCCATTAAAGCTCGAGCTCCAATATGCTTAGGTAGATAAGGCCGCTCAACTTCCTTTTTTTAATTATTGGGAATTTGAGCCTTACTTGAAACTAATGGTAGCCACTTATAACCAACACACACATAAATTAGTGATTGAGTATATGGGATGTTCAGTCACCATCTCCTTTTAATCAGCCAATTTCACAAGGGTTTTTGGTGTACCATCTTCAAGAACCATTGTTTTTAGACTAGCTGGCAAGATCACGCCCAAACATCCCTTCGTCGATTGTGCCAAACTGATTTAACCAGTGTTCCATGGGGACGTGTCCCCCCCCAAAAAACCCCACATTTTCGGGACAAGGACATCTTGGGTACTTGGGGGGGCGGGGGAGTGGGGCGTCTCCCCACTGCCCTGCCACCAACGCCATTATTTCCAAAATGTCGTCGAGACATCGAGGATGCTTGGATGTCCCCGAGACTTCTCGAGGACTCCTAGGAGTCTCCTGACCTTCTCGAGGATGCCCAGGAGTCTTCTTTGGCCAAACGATCAAAGAATTTTTTTATTTTATTTTTTTAAATCTTTGAACTTCATGCCCAAGGCTGAATACTAATGGCCTATGGGCTCCACCCAAACCCCAAAAACTCTATAAAACTACCTCCTATCCTCATTTTAATTCACAAAAACAAATCAACGAGAAGCTAATAATGTGAGCGTGAGAATGAGAGTTGCAAATGTAAGGTGAAAGAGTGTGAATAAAAAGCAAGAAAGTCGAGGAGCGAGGAGTAACACCAAGTTAATGTTCACTTCAAAATTCAAATGTTTAAAACTAGTTTGAAAAGGTTTCATTTGTAATTCTTATATTTATACATCTTTTTATAACTATTTTTTCAAGTACTATATGTATTTCAATGTCACCCCCTATCGCCACCCTGCTACAATCCCCCGCCATCCCCTCGCCATCTCCAAACTTAGGCCCTCGGTCCCCCCATCGCCGAAACCCGTCCCCACGTCCCCCCGTCAAGAAACTCCATGGGTTTATGGATTTAACCCAATAAGAAAAAGAGACCATATGGAGTGCAAGAAACTGGGGGCTTCACAAACATTTACTAGCAAATGCCGAATGGAAGTGCATAATGGATTTAATCAAATGTCAGTTGACAAGAGCTAGCCGAGCATCAAACATAGCCATTTGGATGGTAGATTACATGATTGGCCTCGGTTTAGGCAAGATTTATAATTGGGCACAACTTTTGTCTAAATGAATAATGGAGTTCTTATCATGTAAACATAAGGTATTCTACATGACACAACATGCAATTGCCCTATTTTTGGATGCTATATTTGCCCAAGTTCTGGCTAATAAATTGGCAAAGTTTCAACTGGCCATCGACTATGACTCCTCTTGGCCTACAGTATTTTGATGGACTACTTTAGATGCTTAGGCTAATTCAGGGGAGGAAGCTAAATCGAGCTGTAAAAAGTGGAAACATAAAGATGCATCAAGTGAAGGTGAAGACAACAATGAGGATTATGAGCAAATTGAGTTGTCCTCTACATCAGGCACCACACCCACAGACATTCATTCAGCCAAAGTTGTGTCTACAGCTACTGAGGCTCATCCCATAGTTCCACTAGATACAACTATAGTGGAGAACATTCCTATTAGCAACGACTTCCCTACTTCATTGATTCCAAAGGATTTGTCGATACCCTAAAAAAAAATCGATAGTTGGTTGGAAATCCTTGGAGCCCCAATTGATGTTCAATATTTTTCCCCACCTAGCTCTTAGGATATTGCCATGGGCAAAGAGTAGCTTGGGATGATTCAATGTACTAGCGAGACTATGTAGCCATGCCCCACCACACAGAGAGCTATGCCTACTCTCTAGCCAATGCAGGAAGGTGAGCCTTCCTTAGCACCACAGCTACCTCTAGTCACCTAGGTGCTACCCATAGCTATCCTTGCCAACCCACATATTCAAGAGAAGGAGTCTAATGACTCAGAAGGGATTATCATAGAAATTGCTAAACTAGATGAGGTTGATCCCTTGGGTACCATTCAGAGGTACAAATAGGACTTGGAGCCCATGGCCACCATCATACAGGAAGTAGCGGAAATTTCTTACAGGTTGGTATGTACCAACTCTCCTTTGGTATGGCAAGAGGTCCAACGCATCCTGATGTTCATGAAGGAAGGGTGTTAGGTGGAGTTCAACAGCCTATTCATGTCTTGAGTATTCAGCTTACAAACCAGATAGATGAGGCTATAAGAATCTCACAGAAGGTGTGTGTTGAAGCAGATGAACTTACTCAATGCTTCTAGGAGCAACTGGCTCAACAATCACATCTTACAAAAGCTGAAAAGGCTAAAGTAGCCACCCAAGATGTAGAATTGGTGATGAAAAATGGTCAGCTAGCAGAAAAAGATAAGGAAATTGAGCGGATCAAGCGCCAGTTGACTAAAGCTACACAAATGGCCAAGGCTGCCAGGCAGAGGGAGCTATTAGCGACTCATCATCTTAAGTTGTAGATAGAGGAGGTTTATAGGTTCCACCAACTCAACTCTTAGACATCCACTCCTACATCCTCAGTCTACCCAGCTCCAAGGACATTCTCTCACCCACCTTCTCAATAGATATTCTTTTTTGTTGTTTTGCCTCCCAATTTAGTTTGACAGTCATATGGAAGATGACTTTCTTTTTTGGGGGAAGGGTTGATCTAGTCAGTAGATAATCCTAATAGTCTTAATATAATTAACAAAGTAAATAATCATGATAGTTTTATTGTAATTGGAAAAATTAGTTCCCAACCATTGACAGTTGCCAAAGGTTGGTGGTCCTCAACCACCATCAGCCATCTTATATAATTCTCATTGTACACATGATCAGGGACCACATGCATGATTCCTAGAACATTTTGTAAAAGCATTTTGAATGGACCTAATGACATCTTCCTGAATTGCTGTTCTATATTAATTTGGTATCTACTTTACTGTTAGCTCTGTAATAATCAATCAAGTAGAGTTGGCAGTAAACATGGGCATTACAATTGTCAATTGTATTTGCTTGAAAGTTTCTAAATATTTTTGATAAATCCAATTTGTATATATCCCGCACTTCTTGCATTTCATTAGATAACATCTTTTTTTTAAAATGCTATGTTTATTTTAACAAGGCTGCAGCTTGCTAGGCAATTGCAACTATAGTACCTAACAAGAATTTCCTTTCTTTATGCTTGATTCGATGTCTATACTTAACCCAAAGCTTCTGTGCTGTCAATGACAAACAAGGCATTGGCAAATGTAAATTGTTCTCTATCCTACAATCACACCATCATGAGACCACATTTCTTTAAGGAATTTTGTTAAACAGTTCATGTTTCTTATTTCTGCTCCAACTTTGATACCATGCCATTGATAGAACCCCTAAATCATCTCAACCATTGGAGGCATCATAATATGCATCCTAATTAACATCTATTTCTAGAGCATAAGAATTGAATTGTACCAAATTTGTAAGGTTGTTCAACCCAAAGAAACATCCCTACAAAGTACCTGTTGATGATTTGTGCATTTCTGGTAAAAATTGATCGAAGCTAGTAGAACTTTGCACTCCAACTTCCAGACCACCTTTCACATGAAAGTTACTATTATTATCCAACATATTGTTTTCAATAGATTTTCACCTTCCACTGAACAACCAATATCCTCCAGATCTTCAAAAATCTCATCAAATTCTATCTGATATTTATTAGCACTCTGTTGGGTCCTTTCACCTTTATTGAGGTTCAACTTCAGATCATTTGGATAATCAGCACATGCTGACAAGAAACTATGAATTTCAATATTATCATATGTAGAAGGAACATAGTCTTAGTCCAAGATAAGAACTTTGTCATCCAATACTAGAGCTAGTTTAGGGCATGTAACATTATTATTGGCATTGCTCAAAGTTGAATTGTTTGGATCACATGTAATATAACCTTTTTCCAAAGAAAATGATGCCCCAGCATCAGTAGATGTTTCCTCATTCCAATCCTCTTCCCTAAAAGGAGCACCATACTCTTTTGTAGTTTTGGGGCTAGGACCACTCTTTTAAAAGACTCGACAAAGTACATATGAGTCCTATTTCTATGCCTGGCAAACAATCTTCTCATAGTTTATTTCTGCCTTATTTTCCCCAGATTATTTGATAGTTGCTCATTAAAAATGGTACCCTTGATAGAATCCTTATCTGTAGGCACATCCGAGATAACTGGAGAGATTCTAATACCGTAACCACACCAGAAACAATACTTCCAACTTTTGTATCCATGGTATTGTCATAACCAACACATTAGTTGAATCTAAACCAAGCCTAGTCATGTGTGCTAGGCCTAAAACACCATTATAGAGTTTCACAAACATCCAGGTTGTCCAATTCCAGTTATCCATTCATGAGAAATAAGTTCCTCAACTACATATTCATAACTAGTAATCACCTTGGACTTTGATCATCTTGTTCAACTTTAGTGAATTGTAATGTCCCCTCCTTAGTGTTGATGTGATTTTTATGACCACACCAATCAGCAGAACAAAATAGTCCGAAGGCTACTCTGTTCTTTCTTGATCAAAGTATTATGTGCGCTAAGATTGCAAGAAAGTTTGCACGTTCAACTCCAAGGTTCCGAAATACTTAGAATACCCTCAGTCGGTTTGATGTGAATTGCTGTTTTCACGAGGGGACTTACACAATTGTTCAAGATTCTTGTAGTTAACAGTAAATGGATAATTTGAAGGGGATTTTGTGCATATGATTTGGCAATAAGTTCGTTTTCCTAAAGCTAACCAGAAATGTGCGGAAAGTAAATGAGTGTAGGGCCTAAGAAATTTATATCCTATTCTAAATGCAAGATATGTGGAGCTCAATCTCGGCAGACTTCGACCGAATTTCACCTAGCCTCACGTCGGACAGCTTCAGCAAAATTAGTGCAATCTTCAAAGGGATAGCAAAAGATATTCAAACTACAATTTAGCATACTTATACCATCAGGACGACGCATATAAGTATACAAATCACAATCGAAGTTAAACTCAAGATAATTTCCAGTCGACCACGCAAGGCGAACTTGTCATCAACAAGCAACCAGTGGTATGGAATGAAATGAAGCTACCTCAATAAAACACCACACATCAAAGTAAACTACTTGCATGAGATGAAAATTATGCTACTTTATGCTACTTGGATCTGAAAGGAAGAAAAGACCTTGCTAGCTATCCATGACAAAGATGAATTCCACCATCAATGAAAAGATCTATTATCATGAAAGTTTTACACAACAATCTCCACAAAAGTTTTCAAAGGGAAAACTTTCTTTCTTCTCCACACTATGCTAAGCTATCAAATAAAATGTCTGCTCTACTCTCTAGTCTCCAATCTCTAACTCAATTCTTATTCTAATCTAATGTGATACAAATGAGGGGGACTCCCCCTTTTATAAGTAGCCCAGTCCAATGGACGGCTAAGATTACAATCAAAAGAGTGGCTAAGATTAAGCCACCTCAGCCCTAACCCTAAAAACTGCCAGAATGGGGAGTGGTGCAATAAATGAGCAAAGATTCCCACTCACTCCCAAAAATAGTAAAGGCAATTAATGCCCACAATCAGTCTTCTAGAAGATCGTCGTCCAGTAATGCATTCCCATTCTCCTTCTCTCTGGCTGCAAACTCAATGAACCTGCCAAGCACAGCCTCAACCTCCTGAACTGAAATAGGTGGAATGCAATCAAGCTGGAACTCCAATACTGTAACAGACTGCTCATGCCTTGCACAAGATTTTCTCCAAGCAACCAAGGAATCCTGCGTGCTCTGGATCAAGGTGGAGAAAGTAGAAGTATTCTCAAAATCATCTTGTACGAAGGTCTTCACCTCTGAAAAGAAAGGCACCAGCCTACCCCTCAAATTATCAACATTCACCTCATCTGGATTCAACCGCCTAGCAAATATGGCCTCAAAAGTATTATGGACTCCATCAATGATATTGGCCATAGCCTTCCATACCTTGGTTGAATCTGCCTGTGCTGCGTCGAAGAAACCATGTCCCGTGATTGCTGAAGAATACCATCTAGAGAAATCATACCTGTCATTCTCCTGAATGAGCCCTCCATCAATCAGCAACCGCAAAGGAACATGCCTCAATGCCTCAAGATGCTGAATTACTTTGCTCTGATAAACAGAAGCATCTCCCCAAGCCTGATCAACTGCCTCCATTCGTGCCAAAATACTAGAAGCCTGCTGAAAAGCATGAGCAAGGTTTTCCATAAACTTTTATGTCTCAGCACGAACTCCTGTGACCCACTTGTCTGCCTCCTGTGCCATCTTCCCTAACTCCAACAAGCCACTGATTGACTCTCTAGGTATATCAACTGGAAGTTCTATCATTGGAATCTCCTACCCACGAGGACAAGACAACTGCTGCACATATCCTATCAAAGCCTTATGCTCTCGTTTCAACTTCTTGTACTTTCCTTCTTGAATAATTTGTCCTTGAGGGCGAGGTAGGAGTTATCACATTCCTCTACAATCTGTGCACCTGTGGGGCGTCCTAACTCCAAAGTTGTAACCACGTAGTTCTCTAGCATTGCTTCATCTCGGTCACAATCAACCTGTAGCACAACCATGTGAAGGGTGCGGGAACCATCCTCATCAGTTGATATCTTTGAAAATTTCCATGCTATCTTCTTTTGTGGAGGTGCGCTGATCTTGTTCAAGAACTCTTCCATTTCAACTGCTGGATCAATCTCTTCGCTGGGGCTTCTTCTCATCCTATCTCTGAGCCAGTCAGGTACTGTGTACTGTATATCAAATGGCTGTTGTTCTTGTGCCTCTACTTCTCGAACTTGTTTAACTTCTACATCATTCTGGCAAGGCTCATCATCCTCAAGTGGCTGAGTATCTCCTGAAACTATATCGTCATCATCCAAAGCTGCCTCTAACTCTTGCTGAAATTGAGGGTCAGTAGTAGTCCCCTCATCATCTTGCTGATCAACTCTAACAGGTGCGTTGACGCTCTGGCCAACTGATTCTCTTCGTGCTGGCTGATTATTCTCCTGTACTGCTTGCACCTGATTCAATGCATTCCTCTGATCAACAAATAAAGAAACTTCCTGTATGCTTGGAGAACGTGTCTCCAACGGTGTGGGCGATTCAACTGCAACTCGTGGAGGCTCTGGCTGAATGGGCTCCTACCAAACTGGCTCTTTCCTTCTGGATTCTAGACCTTGTGTGATTTGTTTCTTCCTGCCGGTGGTGGGTGTCCTGTGATCTCCCATTAAGTTGTAAGTCAAAGCAATCGACTTACTTTTCAACCTACTCACACGCCTGTCAACCCATGCTCTAGTGAATGTCAAGACTGGAATAGAAAGCGTGTCTAAGTCGGCAACCTCTGGTTCTAACCAATCCGGGGGTGGAAGCTGAGTATTTCTCACTACTACATAATCTGGATGGACAACATCCATATCCTCATTCACCTGGTCTGGAACCGGAACAACTTCACACTACCTGATCATGTTAATTGGCAACTGAGAGAACATTCTTTTCCTGACTTCAACCTCATCTGATGCATCAGCCCAATAATCCTCAATATTTGCCTTATGTTTAAATTCCTCTGACAATACCCATTTGATGTTATTATGCGGATCATAGTGTTGTCGGCTGGTGTGATATGAAAAGTGATAGAACTGAAGCTCACTCTCGGCTTCTCTAGCTGCCTGTAATGAAGGACACACTTCATCTGAATTGCCCATGACAATTGGGAAGTCAACACCTCCCTTCTTCTTTTTCTTCTGAATCTTATCGTAGGCAACCAATTGCCTAGATATCTCTAACATCAATATTCTATTGGTTGGGTACTTAGGCAGCCTATATGGGTATGACGAAAAACCTTGCAGCCTTATGTAAGAAAGTTTCGGAAATTGTATAAACCAGCACCCATACCTCTCAATCAATTCTTGGGACTCTCTTGAGATCCTGTGATGCATCCGCTCCTGAAGCAATCTCGTGATGTGCATGGTGAAGGCTTCATTGACACGCTTGTAATAAGTGGTACTAGTCAAATGCAACTGCGAACAAGCCTCGTGAATTTTAAACTGGTGAGAGCCACAACCAACAGGCTCCTTGTATGAAATTCCTCTATACCTCGTCATACGGGCCAGCATGTAGATGATGTAAGAGCTCATATAGAATGTCTTCGTTCTTCTCAGGCTCAGAAGCTGCTCATGCAAATTGTCACAGATCATTGCAGCCCAGTTGATGTAGTCTTTTCCTTCCAGCACGAGGTTGATGCAGTAGAACATCCATGGCTCAAAAATAAATGACTGCAGGCAGCCTCCAACTCGACTCAACATCATGATAAGATAACAATACTCCTGCTTCAAGTCATCTGCTATGATTTGTCTTGGCAGCTTCGTACGAGAGGGCTTAGGATTGCTCATCCAGTGAGTATTGATCATCTCCGTGCATCTCTCGAATGCAAAAGCATACATTCGCTCAGCTCGCTCTCTGGATTTGTAAACCATGTTTCTATGCACTGGGATTCCAAAGGCCTCACCAATGGCAGTAGGAGTGAGGTTGGCGAGCACTTGTCCATCCGGTGACATGATTGACCTGTGATCTTTCTCATAACAGTTGGTGCACTCCATTATTAGCTTCGAACACTGAATGGCTGGTGGGAAACCAACAGCTGCATATAATCCGCTTCGAACAATGTTGTGTGTGTTATCCTAAATTTTTAACTCGTTTTAAAAATTTAGGTAACCAATCAAAATTTTCTTAAAACTTGAAATTTTTCTTCTCTAAGGCACGCATTACGAGGTGCAAAGAGTGGCAAATCTCTGTTTTAGGTTGATTAACCTTTGGGCTACTCTTTTTCCCCCTTACGTTTCCGTTTTCGTCAATTTCTGAGTCATTTTTGGTGTCTTTTTCATCAATTTCGGGTTTTCAGAGCAACTCAGCAAATAGGGAAATTTAGACTTAAAGACAAAATTGCTTAAGTTCCTAAAAATCCCGAAATTGCTTAAGTTATCAAAAAACCCGAATTTGTTAAGTCTTTATATTTTTACAAAAGGCAAAATTGCTAAAATGATTCAAAAACCCGATTTTGCTTTAATGACTTGAAAAGTTCGAATTTTTCATAAGTATTCATTTTTGTCAAAATGAAAATTGCTTTTTGGTCTGAAAAGTGCGAATTTGTTTAAAGAGAAATTGCGTTGGCTTCTTGAAAACCCGATTTTGTTAAAAAAGCATGTAAAGCTTCAAAAAAAGCCCGACTCATGTTTTTGATGTCATTTTTCATTGCAAAAACTTTTGAAAAGTCCGACTTCTCTCAGATTCGAGCTGGTTGAATTCTTCCTTGCTTTTATTGCCCCATTTCATGGAGATTTAGTCAACTAAAATGCTCAAAATTCGGATATTTGCCAGTAAATAGCCATCGTCCTCTTTACTTCTGCACGCGTCTAGGGTTTTCTCTTTGTAATTTCTCATATACAACTCACTTCAGGTATGATTCACATTTTTTCCCTCTTTCTTTCAATGTTTTACTGTCATTTATATGCGTTTTGTTTTATTTTTAAAACGTCATTGTCTTCTGTATACACGTTTTACATTTTTATGACTTTTACAAAACACGTTTTTTATTTTTACGCGTTTTTCCTTCTGTTTTTCGCTTTTATCATGGTCGTTTATGTGTATTTGAAAGTATCTATTGCAGTTTTATAAAAACGCGTTTCAGTTCTCATAATTTATCTTTATTAAATGCGTTTTTCTTTGTCTCCATTTGCCTTCATTCAAAAACGCGTTTTCTTATTCTAAATACGTCTTTCATTCTCACCTCTTTTGTTTATTTGTCTGCCCACCATTTTCTTTCATTCCATTATTCGCTCTCACTGCCATTTATTCCTTCATCTCATTCGCCATCTCCACTCATATATCTCCATACTTTCATCTAAATTTGCCCTCATATAAAAACGTGTTTTTCATTACTTTGCTGTTTCAGCAATAATGTTTCAACTTCATTCCATTACCATATGTCCTTCATCTCACTCGCCCTCTCCTTCATCTCACTGAAATTTTGCTTTTCATCTCATTTCATATACCTCCATACTTCATACATAATGCATTTTCCATTTTTTAAATGCTTCATATGATGAAAACGCATTTTTCATTTTACCATCCATTTCCAGCAATAAACTTTCATATACCATATTCGTTTCTACCATTTTCATCCATTCACTTCAAACATCCATTATCATTTTCCAGAATAAATAATCCGCTTTGTGTTATCATTCGGGTTTTTAACTCAAAAATACAATTTCGGGATTTGCAATTGAAATAACAATTTTCAAAATTGCAAAAAGCAAAAATTGTTAAACTTCCAAAAAATCCCGATTGCCTTTGTGAAAATTGTCAAAGCTCTTCAAAATCCCAAAATTGCAAAAAGCAGAAATTGCTAAAGTGTCAAAAAGTTCCGAAATTGTTGAAGTCACTCAAAAACCCGAATTGCCTTAAAAAGCACAAAAGTTGACCTTTTTGGACGAAATTCCAAATCCAAGTTAAAAGATCTCTTTGTCTTGCTGTTTCAAGAAGACAAAAGGCTGTTTTTCATTCCACCATTCCATTCATTTCGAATTCGCCTTCATTCGCCTTCCATCTTTCTTCCAAGTCCATTTCATTGTTCTAGGGTTTGAGTTCCGCCATGTCCACTCACGTTGATGCTGATGATGTTCTGACCTTATGGGGTTTTCACCGCAGTCTTGCAGATTCCTGTTCAATGACGGATGAACCAACTTCTCCAGCAGGCAAAAAGATGAAGTATAAATTCGACAAATATCAGAATGAGATTTCTCCATCTCACGTCGTTTCAAATATCGACGAGATCAAAGATACAGAAATAGGGCATATTGATATGTCTGAATTTCTTGAAAGAGCTGAAAAATCTACGTCTTCTGATATGCAAAAGTTGCTGAGAAGTCATATTCATCTGGTGGCTTCTTTTCCTGTTGCTGCCCTTGAACCAGAATTCGTCCTTGCATGTGCGGCACGCTTTGATAGACAATCCAGAACAATCAAGGATGATGATGGCAACGTAGTTATCAGACTTGATGCCGAAACAATCAATAGAGTTTTCAGAGTACCTGATGCAACTACATATTCAGAGATTTCATTAAAGAGTGCTCACAGACATTTTGAGCAGAAAAAGAGTGATTGTATTAAACACATCAACTCTAAATGGCTTCTTAAATCACGACCTTGTGTGACCCGTATGCCCAAGTTGTACCGGTCTGATTTTATAGAAGAAATTAACGACATGATCACTCTTCTGAGCAGAATTGCAGGGTTGAAAGTTTCTAGTGTGTTTGAAAGCTGGATGTACAAGTTCATGGTTGTCATTAGAAAAGCACATCATCCAATTTTCTGGGGAGAAATAATCAGTGATTGTTTGTGTGAACAGCTTGCACAGGTTCCTACCACTCTAACCTTCTATATGAATTCATATTTGGTTTACATAGCAGCTTCCTTGAGACATTTTCCAGGCTTATCTCCTGAAGGTGACAGATCCTTGGTGCCTGTATGGAAATATTATGATCAGCTGACTTTTATTCCAAGTCGAGCGCATTATAGAAGGGTTCAAGATGCCTTCTTTGGTTATTTTATGTGTTTGTTTGACAAAGAGTTGGTAAATAACAGGGTATCTGACGCAGCTTGGAATAAGGTAAATCAATATGGCTGCTTGTTTCTTCAATTTCCTACCTTCACCTATATGAGAGTTGGCTGCTTTGAAGACCAACCTTATATGCTCCCAAGATATCCGACTGATAAGATCATTCTGATGGAGCTGGGAAGGCAGTTAATGGCAGTTCATTCACGTCAAGCTTCACAACACAAGTCTGGAATTGGTATTTCTTCACATAATCCATTGGTAATCGGCAGGTATTCTTTGACAACCTCTTCAAGAGCCAAAGCAATGGAAACTGAACTTCAGGAAATAACATTGAAGAGATTCCAAGCTAGCGTGGATTTTGATTACAGAAGGATGAAAGATAAAATAAAAAGAGCCTCCTTCACTCATGTTCACCGCATTGAGGACATTTGGGCAGACCTCCGTACAGAGAAGGATATATACAAAATGGATTATTGCAGGCTAACTTTGGAGCAAATTATTGACCTGAATCTGACTTTAATTCCAGAAGGAGTAATTGATGATAAGCAGATTTTGGATCCTGAGTACGAAGAACAGGGAGTTGTTAATGCTCCCATTCCTGCAATTCAATGGTCTCAAAAGGAATCCGTCTCTATCTTTGATAGATTTCAATCAGTCTTGGCGAACACCAACTCTTGGCTCAAAAGCATAGGTGTCAAGACTATCAAAATCAAAGTTAGAGCTGAAGATGACCCAGCTGGTCCTAGAGGATTGAAATCAGAAATCAGGGAACAATCAAAAGAAGGAGCTTCCTCTTCAAGTACCAGAATCAAGCTGAAAGTAAGCAGAGCTCCAGAACAACCATTGGATAGGGAAACACTAAAGGGTAAGGAAGTCAACGAAATGCAGATTCAGGTATTAGATCAGCAAGAAGAAGGCGAGGTTCTTGAGACCTCTACCATTCTAAGTGAGATAACTCCTCACGTTGAAGCTCCAATACCAGAATCAGCCATATCTCCTATGTCCCCTATCGACAGTGATGTTGATTCCTTTTCCACCGTTTTTGTTCCTTCTATTCCACCACAAGAGACTTGTCATCAGTCTTCATCTGTAACAGATACTCCCATGATGAACTTGCCTAGTAACTTCAAGAGTATTTTTGACATAAATCCAATCTTTTCAGCCATGTCAGAAACAACTCTTCCAGAAATTGATACATCTGTAACAAGCTTTGATTGTTTCATGGCCAATCCTAGTTGTAATTTGTCTTCTGCACAAAACATAGTTGCTGTACAAACCGAGGCACCTCCGAGAATTTCTGTTGTATCACAAACTGAGCCCATTTCTACAGAGACTGCAGTTGCCATTTCAGATGTGACAACTTTGGATCTTCCTCCATGGTTGAATTCAATTGCTCCCAAAAGAAAGAAACAGGCAGTGTCTCCTGATATTTTTGATTTCCGAAAATTGAAGAAATCAAAACCAGTGATTGCAAAGAAAGCTAAAACAGTCTCACAGGTTTTTGTTGACAGCAACAGAATGAAATATGCTGAAATTGCAGAGCCCTTAGTTGATAAACCACATGAAGAAATGCAGGTATCTGATTATAGGTTCACAAGGGTGGAATTGGGTAAGCAGACTCATGCCAATATGATGCAGGATGCTCAGAGTTCAGTGACAATTCTGACACAAAGCTATAATGAACTCTTAGCTAAAAAGGAAAAGCTCAAAGAAGACAATGCTCAGCTGGTTTCAGTCATTCAAAGGATTACAGGATCATCAGAGGCAGTTGATTCTCTATCTACAGCTCCTCCAAATGAATCAGTTAGACAATTAGAAAGAATTGCACAAAAGGCCAAGGCAATTGATTCATGGATAACTCAACTAATTGAGCAAAGTATTCCAATGATTGAGAAAACATTGCAAGTTTTCAAGAATGTCAGAATAGCAAAGATAAAGCTGAATCAGACTTTAGAAGCCTTCAAGCAAAGTTTGGAATCACTTGAGAAAGATTTAAAAATCTGGCATGAGATAGATCAAGTTAAGTTACAAATTCTATGCAGCAACTCGATCTTGCCAAACAGAGAAAAGTACATAGAATTTGAGGAACTTATGACAAATAGATCATTAGTCATTCAAGATCTTATCAAAGATATCCAGGCCACTTTAGAAATGAATGATGAAGTTCAGCAGGATATTCTTTCAAGTTTTGAGAAGATCTCATGTACGGTTTTGAATCAAGAAAATGAATTATTTGAAGCTGATTCAGTTACTTCAGATATGGCAGCCAATCTTCGTCAACAAATGGAATCAGAGCAATTTTCTATGGATTCGATTCAAAAGCTTATCAATCATCAGATAATCCTTGAGAAAATGCAAACTTCTTATGAAGAGCATAGATTGGCGACTATCAGATACTTTGATGTGATTTTGAAGACCGTTGCAGTGGCTAAGAACACGTTGGGTCCTGATCCAAATGAGTTGAAGATCATCATCAGCAAATTCTTATCTTTCAAAGATAGGAATGAAGCAGATTAAATTTTAGATTGTTTTATGTAATTTTACTTTCGACAATATATATGTAAAAACAAATTTTGCAATTGCAAGTGTTCTTTCCTTGCAATTTTCGAAAATGTAATTACATGTAAAATCTTACAAGACAAATCACAATTTGGATTGTAATTTTGAATAAGTCAATCGCAATTAGTTATCGGTTGAGAGATTTTCTCAAGTTTGTTGAGATCCTCCCACCTTTTTCTCCAGACCTTCCTCCTATAAATACTTGAGGGGTCTATTGTAATCTTTTATCTTTTTAGCAAGCAAGAAAACTTTGCAGAATTTTGTACTCATAAAGTCTTTGAGCTTTATAGTGGAATATTGTGAATTTTCAAGTGATATCAAGAAGCTGGAATTTCAGACTTTGAGCTGAATTCTTGTTTTGCATCCTAAATGTTCTTATGTCATTTTGGATCATTATTATTTTGTGATTACTTGAAAATTGTTAAAGATTGCTGAAGAGAGATTCGATTTAAATATCTGCAGACTTTGAGCTGTAAATGTGAGAATTGAATTCATAGTTAGTGTTAGAAATAGAGAAGAATTATATGTCATGTCCCCATCCTAGTCAGCACAGCTGGTGACGAGGTTAGCCTATCATTCGATCCTCGTAGGCTGACAGGAGTGTTCAGAGGATCAATTTTGGCAGTTGCTCAGTGTTGGTTAGCTCCAGTTTGCAGGGTGTCAGGTTGGGCTTTCGCAGAATCTTCCAGAGAGTCTTTTCAGAGAACTTTCTATTTTTAGAAAGTTAGGTCAGGCGGAAGTTGCTTTTTCGGGCAGGGCACCTGGTGCACTTATTCAGCTCAGATTCGACCCAGTTCAGCAGTTGGGTGATTTGACGGAGAAATAAGGAGTTTTTGATGAGTTATTAAATATTTAATAATTTGACTTTATAATAAAGTCACTTTATTGAAATATTAAAATATTTAATTATTTGGCTTAATTATAAAGTATTTAATTATACTTTATAATATATTATTAAAATGTGACTTAATGAGTATTTAATGCTCATTAAAAGTGGACGCCAATAATTAATCATTTCTCCTAAGTCCAAAAGTGAAAATTAAATCATTTATTTAAATGATTATTTTAATGAAGAATTAGGTCGAACTTTTCAAAGAGGAAATATATACCTTCACAGGCAAAATCGAACTATTAGGTTATTATTCAATTTTGTCTTGATTTTTGCTCTGAGCATTGGAGTTTGCAAACCCTAGGGTTTCTGGCAAACGATCGTTTCTGGAGAACGAAAACTCTTCAGGAATCAGGCAGACTGAGGCTGTGAAATATCAGTTGAAGCTGGCACTTGGTGATTTCATTCAGAGATCACAGTTTGAGGTTATTGAGACATTCATTCAGTGAGAAGCAGAGAAAAACATCTTCCAGTTGAGGCGATTTCATTCATCACCATTCATCAGTGATTTGGCACGAGTTTCAAGGAATCCGTACTATCATTATTACTGCTGCAGACTGGCCGTACCACTGTACCTGCAGGCCGTACTTATTCTTTTCAGAGATTCTCTTCTGGCTTTCAGTTTCCAGCTCTCTGCTCTAGGCGTTGGGATTTATTTTGCATATCTGGAGATTTGGCATTGTTCTCAGAGACTGGAGATTCTTTATTTCTTTGGCCGTACCATCCAGCATTAATTGCAGCCGCCACTTACAGAAAATCAGGTTTTTCATCACTAAATTCATTGTCTTTCATTACTAGCTCCATCTTTAGCATTGTAATTGCTCTGGAAGTTGAATATATTGATGCGCCTTGGTTCTTGAGCAAGATTTGAAACATTTAATGCATTTATGTATTTTTTATGAATTTATTAAGCAATTCTAGAGAAAATCGCAAATTTTCCTTTTGCCTATAAAACTTCAAAAACACAAAAAAATCGAAATTTGCAAAACACAATACAAAAAACAATCAGAGTTGAATCAGAGAACCACCAGGGTTCTGACATTATAAGTCTTTGTGCTCATAGTATTTCTCATCTAGGATAGTAAATAGATACTTCATAGTTACAGATTTTACGCTGTTTTATGTTGTATATTTCCATAAAGTAATCGTTCTGAAAAAGGTTGATAGGATTTCATTCTTCAAGACTTTGTGCTTATCGAATTGTTTTCCCGTCCCGGAGGAAATAACGGAAGTCTTTGTGCTTTCAGGAAACTTTATTTCCTTTCTCTTTATTTCACTGCACAACTGTTGTAATAAGTTTTAGTAACATTTACTGTTTCTTTTCTGTGAAGAGAGAAGAACATAATCTTTCCTGAAACAAGAGGAACGATTGCTGTCCTACCCATATCAATTTTATTTTGTTAAAAGGGGGAGCCTTCCCTAAATTAGGAGAGTTCAAACTCACGTGCTGTGGTTGAAATCTCAATTTTGTATGCTTTCACGAGAATACAAAATTTCCAACCAACAGTGTGAAGTGGTCGAAGGTCGATGACTACCAATTCTCAGCATTCTGTTCTTGAAAGTTTCTAGGTTGACGGAGCCCAAATTGGTATCGGTCAGCTTGCCCAACTTCGAAATGAATTTTGACTCTGGCATAAATGTCTTGCTCAGCTTCTTTATAACTGCTTGCCTAGATGCACCATTGTTTTCTTTGCTAGTCACCCTTGCCTCAGCCATCTGCAGGACAATAAACATTCATCAGCAAATTAACTTAGAAAAATAAATAAAATATTGTGCAGGGGCTGCCAGTCAACTTCAAGAATTTGAGAAGCTGCAATATCATTTCTCATTCGCAAACCTTAACTTCTCCTTCAACAGATTTTGAACTTCAATCACTTAGAAACAAATTTCTAAGCAAGCTTCAGCAACTTCACTTCACACTCAACAACTGCAGATTTTAGTGACTTCGCTCTTGTAAATTCGCACTTCTTCAATCAGCAAATCAGCAAGTGCGCACTTCAATATACTCTTTGAAATTTCTTATTTCAAGGCGTCCTCAGCTTCAACAGTATGATCTTCTTCAAGCTTCAGCAATATTCCTCTTCAAGTCGAAATTTCTTCAATCAACCTTCAGCAAATTCGAACTTCAATCTCAGGAACTTCCAACGCCTTTCACTCAGCAACCCTCAGCAAGTAAAATTTTGAACTTCTTCAACAATTGCAGCTACAAAAAATTCGAACGTCTTCAGCACTTTAGTCCTCAACAACTCACTGCAATATCACACTCAGAGCAAATCGAATTCCCTTAAGCTGGTGAGGAGAAATGAAAAACTTCTCAGCTCGTATAGCAAAAATCGATTTCTAGAAGAGGCTAAGTTTAGCCAGTGAATTAAATTTCCACTACTCCGTTTGAATTTCCCTCTCTGGCATTTTCGACACTTGTCTGAGAATCTCAACCTTCTAGAAGTTCAACTTTGACTGCCACATTTCAAATTCACTTTTGAAAATTTTTAATTTAAATTCATCTTTTAATTCACCAACCGGAGCTCTGTCACTTGAATTCAAATTCTACTTCTCTTCAGCTCTGGAAAATTCATTTGTGAAGAACTTGATCAAAATCATCTAAGCAATTCATTTCGAATTCATCATTCGAAGCATTTTCCTTTCATAAATCATTTTATTCAAATTTGCCTTAGAAAATTTTAAAATTTTCCTTAGGAAAATTTCACAATTCGAGCACCAATTAAATTCTTCATCCAAAAAGCGTTGGCGAAGTGCAAAAGACATAGAAATCCACTCCTCATTATAAACGTCCAATACCTAGAAGAAAATTTTCTTTGAAACGCAAGGAATCCATGGGTACACAACGAATGGGTTCATTTAATTTTTTAAATTTTGAACCTTAGAAAAATATTATCAATCAATTTTAATCCCGTTCTTCATCTCTGTGAACATCTAGTTGCTCTGACTTGAAATTTTTTTTAAATTCATCCTGCATTTTCATCATCTTCAAATTTCATCACTGGAAAATTTGCTCGTGCTTCAGGAAAATTCACCACTTCAAGTTCTAGGCGTATTTTCTAAGTAAGAAAATATTTTGCCTTAGAGAAATTTTAAATCACCTTGCATTTTGAAAATTTCGCCTTGGAAATTTTTATATTCAACTTTGATCACTTTGCCTGTGAGAAAATTTTTATTTCACTTAGAAGATCTTCCTGCAAGCACATCATATTTTACTTCTTTCAATAGATGACACAACTTGGACTTCAGCCACAGCTATGTAAGATGTGAATCTCTCCTCTCGGAAAGGGGATGTTAGTCGTATATCTTTACTTTGTTGTCGGCCGTAGTCGGCATTGGTCGTAGTCCGCCAATTGTTAATAAAACTATAGATTAGTAAAGAATAATAATGTCATGTACTTTCGGGAAAGCATGTTAATGTTAATGTTAATGTTGTTATGAAGCGTCGTGTCGGTTGGTTATCTAACCACTGCCGAACGTTATATGTAGCCTGTTGGGATAGTCGGGACAATGTTAGGAGTTATGAGTTATGTGCCGATGGTTATATTGTTGAGCACTGCTGATACTCTTTGATTGTACATGATATTCCTGATGATGAATAAAGTTTTTGGTGTTCAAATATGATACCTTTCAATTTACTGTTTTATCCTATGTTCTGCACATGACTAGTTTGCTAGTAGTACGTAAGATTTGAATCCCATTCCGTAGGCAAACATTTGGCGCCGTTGCCTGAACGGACTAGGGCATCATCTGCCATGGCAGCGTAATGGGTCAACCAGCGGAAGAACCTGTAAATGCTAATGAGGAACGGGAAGACTCATTGACAGAAGATCTGGTAAATTTGTGGAAAATATCACTACGTGACCACGTGCGTAGGGAATCCCACATTCGAGAGATCCCTGAGGAAGTCATCTGGGATCGGTTGGAAGTGAACGACGAGGTGAACCACCTCATGAACCGCATGCCCAGGTTACTGGCCCGCCATTTCATTATCCTGCAAGACTTGCGAGAAGAAGAAGATCACGAGTGCCGACGGCAGCAAATCGTACAACGTTGTGAAGAGCCGAGAACCAAGCATTGAGGAGGAAGAGCGAGATACTAAGCGGCATGCCGTGCCGACGGCTCCAGCAATGATCGCTTGAACAACTAAATGCCCGTACGACCGAACAAAGACAAGAATAGAGTACCTGACGGGCACGGGACTTCAGAAGAGCAAGTTCGGCGATCACTCAGGCTGCAAGAGCAAGAAAATCGGCGAAGACGACTAAGGCAAGTCGGTAAGGAATTGGATGAAGACTTAATTGAAATAAATCAGAGCATAAAAAGAACATATGAAAATCTGACAAGAATAGACACATCCATTGAACGAGCGCACCACAGTTTGATAGAAGGAAGGGACGAAGACCCCTTCAGCACTCCACACGCAGGAAAATATAACCTCTATGAAAATGAAGATGATTTGAATAGTAGCATCAGATGATT
>VDFB02197407.1:0-10483 GCA_007258455.2 Sequoia sempervirens | reverse complement strand
CCAAATCAAGCATCACCATTTATAAATCTTCGACACCTCTAAAAGTATTCAATGTTTCCATTTGTTTTAATCAATGCTAGGGTATTAAATAGGAATCATTGTTTCAGATGAAAATAACATCGCTATATGTCGACGCCTAGCAAAGGCATCACTAAAATTCCTTTGAGTGTCACTGTATCCTGCAAGAATAAAAAAAATGGACTTTGAGAAAGAAAATGATTAAATTTGATCAATTTTCCCTCCTCCTAGTTCCAGAACACGCAACAAATAGTATATGGGTTGATTTAGCTAACCATGAAGAATTGAAGCATAATGAAGCCACTAATATAAAATCTCAACAAGATCATTCAAATAAAAATTAAACCAAACATCTATTAAAACTTATTATACTAAACTACGAAAGCTTTAAAATGCTTACTCTAATCCATCTAAAACTTATCCATTGGGGAAGTGGTGTCATGCAACATGTAGACTGCACCTTTCCAACTCGTGGATAAATGGATTTGTTCCAATCATTTTTATTGAAGAAAACTAATGAATGATTGCTCAAGATGTGTCCAAAACATGATTTTAATCTAGTTCATATGACGTAGGCTAATTAAACATTGTTTTATGCTAAAATGATGAAGATATACAAATTATAAGCTAATCTAAATGGATTTTAAGCTAAAAGTTTCAAACCTTAATTAATAAACAAGCTAAATGGATGCATTATATGATCATGGAAGCTTAAGGCTAATTAATGCAATTAAAATAAACTAAAAGATGCCTAATGTGTGTCAAATATGAGTGTGAGTGTGTGAGTGATTTTAACAACATAACTCTGATGTTGAAAGATGGATCCATTTGTCTCGAAATATTGACCTATTTATAGGGAAGGAAATGAGAAATGAAGTGCTCAGATCAAAAAGGCTAATCAATGGTCAGAAAGGAAAGAAGATGGAGGCATGGATCATGGATTCTCATCAACAGATGAGAATGAAAGATGAGATATAATCAAGGGTTAACATTCCTTCAAACAAACACACTTTTGACTTGTATAAGAGGTCACAAGTTAACTTGCACAAGTCACAATAAGTCACAAGTTAACTTGCACATGCAGCTTTGCAAGATTATTCCCCTTTTCAAATGAGTGCTTAGAGAGATAATATTCTTTAGAATATTCTCATTGGTGAGGGAAAAGGATAATTTAGTTAATTAAAACTAAATTAAATTATACAAAGGGGAGGAATATTCCTTTTGGAGGAATGTGTAAAGGAGGAATATTCCCTTGCAAGTGGGGGGAATTAGATTAAGATAGTTGATAATTAAACAATGCTAATTATGCAATTAGGGGATTTAGAGGAATTAGATGATATTCATTAAATAAAATGATTTAATGAATGGGGGAAAGGTGGAATGATATTTAATTAAATAACTTAGGGTTATTTAATTAAATAAAAATATTTAGGGATTTAAATTAAATAGTTTGACTTATCTAATTTAATGAAATGAAATGTTTTTGATAGAGGAAAAAATGGGTTTTACAAGGACCCAAAACCATAGAGTTTATTAACCAGAGAAAAAAGTGCCATCAAGGAACCCAAAAGAAAAGGAAGGCTGCTATAGAAAAAACAAAAAGGACAGCAGCCACTGACAAAGAACCAGAAAAAAGCCAGCACGAAGCAAGCACCAAGCACAACCAAAGATAACCTAAGGACTTTAAAGTCTCAGCAACCTCAGCCTTGAGGTTGCACATCTCCTATGTCACCTTTTTCAGATCCTGGATCTCCTGAGGTGGAGAATTCGCTTTTCTCTTTAGGTTGGCTCTAGTCCTCTTCGAAGGGCCAGACTCCTCTTTCTTACTTTTATCCTTATCTGCTTCCAGGTCCACAACCAGCAACCCCTAATAGGTATTTTCCAGTTTCTCCACCATAGTGCTCAAAATAGTAGCATTTTTGTTAACAACTATGTGGCTATGCTCCATGATGGTTTTCATAGTTTCCCTAATTTTTCCAATTTCCCTTTCTAGATGCTTAACCTTATTATCATTTTCTTTCTTCATCTTGTTTGTGCGATCAATAGTTCTTTGAATGCTCTCGGCCATCGCCTTTTTCTCTTCCACAGTCCACAAAATCTTAGCAGTATTTTGGAAAAGCCCTTTTGCTTCCATCTGATCCAGCTTGCTAGTAACAACCCTCACTAACTCATTTGATTGCAAAATCCGATGAAACTATCCAAAAAAACATGTATAATTTGATGTATTGTCAAGTGCTTGTAAAATTTGATGTGTAATTTTCAATTTTTCTAAAGTTTATTCTTGACATTCGTCAAAATTTTGACTCACCTTGGGTTCGTCGAAATGTCGACTATCATTTTCATCGAATTTTTGACAAACATGAAAAATAGAAAAAAATAAAATTGTGGCCAACATAAAGAAAAGTGAGTTCGCTCCTAATTTATTGCGATAGTGTTTTACTCTACTTGAGACAGTTTGTGGAGAACTAAGGAGGATTTTCTTGGAAAAAATTAGAAAAAAATTCAAGAAGATATCCCCAGGTTGAGGGTAGTCATTGTCTTTTTACAGAATTTAGTTGTGAAATCAGATTTGTAGTTCTAGGTTTGAAAATCATATTTTAAAGCAACATCTCATCAGATTTCATTTTTAGAGGTTTAGGGTTTTGAGAATTTCATCAGATCTATTCTTGTGACTATAATTATGTGATCCATAACTCTATTGGTCATGGCATGAATTTGTACTATAACAAATACATGATGCATTCATGTGTGACCCAAGTTTAATGTGGCTATGTTGTGATAGAAATGGAGGCACTCATATAATGTAGTTAATTCAGGTTGTATAATGTAGGTGTCAATCATCATTAGGTGCATTCAGGTTGTCTCAAGTTTAATAGGTTAGGATGTAATTATAGCATGATCAAAGAGTGATTACCTCTTGCTACATAAAGAGCCTATAACTTTGGTTGATATGCATAGTGGTTGTGTTATATCAATTATGTAGTGCATTGAAGCACAACCCATGTTTAATGGGCTATTCTAGAGAGTGATCAAGATTTTCTAAACCTTATGAATGTTATTTGACATATATTTGCATAATCTCAAATTCCTTCAAAGGATTTTGAAGTATCAATGTATCCTATATAGGGTTTAGAATGCTTTCTTTTAATTAAAAAAATAAATAAATGATGTATTTCCCTGTAATTAGATAATGTGGAGATCTCCTAAATCTGCCCCAGTGCACTATCCTCTTTTGCATTGTATTCATTACTCCAGCTACTATTGTTTTGCATGTGACATCTTTAATATCTTCATGACCATGGCTTTTAAATAGATCTCAATATTTTCTTTAATCATTTTCATGGTAACCCTTGAGTTCCATAATCCACCTTCAATCTCTTCTAAGAACAGTGTCTTAAGCTAGACTGCATAGTATGCATATAAAGCAAGTCCTTCATACCTACCATTGTTCCAAACCACCACTCACTGCCTTGCTTAAAATGTTGCCTCCATAAGCACAATAGCATGTTTTAAAATCATGGTTGTTAGTGATTGACCATTAAGGTCACCATTTTCATCAAGATACAATGAGATTTTTGTCTTCAAACTCAAGGCATTATACAAGATAACATTGTGGAATTGTTGTTTTACGATTTGTATGCGGTTTGGTTTTCTTGTGCATTTTATTGCTAACTTCCTTTAAGACTGGGTATTGCACCCTCAGCTACAATCTCAAACATCTCACTCACTATCACTTGAAGATTCCTTTCATGAGCATCCTTCTATAAAATCAAACTATGCCCTATAGACTGCCTACTTACTACAGGAGACTCATTGTTTCATGGTATTGTAGATCTTAAGATCCTTCAACCTTATTATTTTACTTCCTGGAGTCCACAACATTATTCACTATTCTCCCATCTTTGATGAGTCTCAAAACATTGCTCAAACATGCAATCCACTACCTCCATTTATACATTAATGGCTAAGAAGCAACATTGAACCTATGATTACTTTGTTGCTTCATTTGGACAGTCATTCCACGATTTCATTTTTCCTTGGCTAGCATACCAAAGCATTTGAAAAGCTTCCTTAAAAGATTCGGCAAGGGGAATTGTTAAGAAAACTCACTGTTAAAATCTCCACTTTACTATGCAAGGTTTGAGCTTTATTATCTTGTCACTGTTCAACCTCTTTTTGACTATCACATCTCAAGTGATTGTCATTCTTCTTACCATAGATTGCATTTACAAATGTCACTAAGCTACATAGTGTGCTTGTTATTGGCTACAATCTTTAGATTGCAAGATTGTGTTATTACCTACAATGTCTCAATCTTTCTGGTATTGCAACCTCACTAATCCGCTATAGTTACTGTTTATGTTTCTAAGGAGGCCTAGGGTTTGTACCTTAATCATGCTCTTACCAATGCTTTTGTTGTTTTTTATTAGGGCTCTCTCAATGTTGAGGGTCCTAGGGATAAGCTCATCATAAGAAGAGACACGTTGCATCTTTAACTAAAAGGATAAATTTTTATTGACATTAGCAATGATGATTCTAACTTATTGCTCCTTAGGAATGTGTCACTTGCTCTTACTAGCTTGCTAACTCCATCATTGTAGGAAGTTTGTGATCAAGTTCAATATTCTAATTTTAGGAGTCTTAATGGTTGGAAATTATAGTAAAATCAGAATTTAATAAGTTTTAGAATTGGCATTTTAAAGTATTTTTTGGGGTTATTAACTTTAGACTATCTTCTCTTTTGCAGGGGTTTGCATGCCAAACTTTTGTGGTGTAAAATAGTAAGAGTTATTCAGTTATGTTACGTCTATGAATAAAAAAAAATTATTTAAAGGTGTGAGTTTGATATTTTTAGAAGATCCTAAATAGTCAAGCTTGGTAAGAAAAATCATGTCAAATAATATTAGTCCAGAACAAAATGAAGAGACACTTGATAGATTGTGGGCTAGATTGAAAAGAAAGGGTGATGGAAAATTTTATTGTCCTTGCAATAATTGCAAGGGCTTAAAGACGAGACAAATTTTAATCATAACAACTGAGAAACATTGTAGGTAGCATGGTCACGTTGAAGGAGGGCATGATTATCATCCATTGGTAAGTTGTTCGTTATATGTGTTTATATTGATTAAATTTCTAAATGTTTATATCATTTTAACATTTTATATATATATAATCACTTGATCATGATCATGGTCTATTTGTGTCTATCATTATTATAAATGTGGGGTGCCCTAGGGCAGATGATATGGATTATCATGGATTAGAGAATGTGGTTTTGTAAGTGGACAAACATGGAGCTATGAATATTGAAGATGAAGTTAATGATCCTATGGAAGAAGATGATCATGTGCCAGAAAGCACAGTTGAAGATGATGGTATGAATACATTGATCCATGACACATTTAGTGGCAGAGCTGATCATGATGATCAAGATGACTTTGATGATGTTTATGATTTACCTGTACTTGAGAAGGCATATGAGCCCCTTTATGAAGGCTCCCAAACAACTCTTCTCTCTACTATATTTTTGCTATTGAACTTGAAGGTTATGAATGGTTTATCAAACATAGCAATCTCACGGATGTTAAGGTATGTCATATATGTCATCTTTTTTCATCTATTTTAATTGTTGTTAGTTCATCACTAGTAAATAAAGGATGAAATATGTACTATTAATATTCTTTATATGAATAAATTATATTTTGTTGTAGATTGATTGGTGAATTTTTGTTACCACTATCAAATATTTTACCTCGCTCATACCAAGATTTATGTGCCATTATGAAAGATATCGGAATGGAGTATCACACAATAGATGCATGTCCCAATGATAATATTATATATCATAAACAACAAGAATTTGCAATAGAATGCCCGAAATGTCATATTAGTAGATATTGAACAAATCAACTAACAAAAAAGGTGCCTCACAAGGTTCTTTGTTATATTCTCATTATTCCACATATGCAACGATTATTTAGGTGAGAAAGCTTAGTGTAATTTATGGATTACCATGCATGGAATAGAAGTGGAGATGACAATCTTTGAATGCCTATGGATGGTTCTGCATTTAGGGACATGGAGGAAAAATGGCCACACTTTAAAGAAGAACCTCGTAATCTTAGGCTTTCATTGGGAGTAGACGGTGTCAACCCATTTGGAGAGCTGAGATCTATTTACTCAGTGTGGCCTATTTTTGTTATCAACAATAACATTCCTCCATGGATTGAATGATGTCAACAATCTGGTCACACATGGATTGAACGATGTCAACAATCTGGTCACGCATTAACATGGGGAAGGTGTGGCTTCATTGGTTAAAAGAAGCTCATCGTAATGGAGATTCCAATGTTACACAAAGGAAAATTGATTTAGAATATCGTTTAAGAGATAAACAGGTACGTATAAATATATTAATAACCATATTATTTAATTATTTTCGAGTATATTGATGTATATATATGTTGAGATTTTTTTCTTTACATACATTAGGCCAAGAATAAATATGTTTATCAACTAGCGATATTGCAATAATTTTTACATGTTTGACATATTGCAGGTGAAACACCACAAGGCTATGTGGTGCAATGGTCATAAATTTTGAATCAAAATGTTGGATGACATGAATAAAACTTATGATTATGGTATAACTGCAGTCTTTCAGGTGACTAATGTTTCATCTAGAAGCGACATACATCCAGAAGTCTCAGAAAATCGATACTATGGGATTTGGGATGATATACTTGAGTGTGATTTTAAGTCCTTCAGATTAATTATGTTCGTCATCCTATGGTACATGCTATGATTGAATAAAAATGATCTTGAGAGAACTATTATTGAACATGATAATGGATTTACCATGGTTAATATAAGGTTGATCTAGTGAGCTGGAAATGAGCCCTATGTTCTTCCAAGCCAATGTGAGTAGGTTTTTTACTCAGAGGTTCTATGTAAACCGGGTTGGTCATTTTTTGTTAGACATGATCCAAGAGGAAGGCCGATAAAGTATAATGTGGTGGAAGAAGAAGATACTGAAGAACTAGAAGATGATGTAGATGATGATCAGGATCAACAGTTAGTTGATGATGTCCCTGATGGTGGTGTCAAAGAGGAGGAACTAGATCATGATGATGTAGGAGTTAATGTTCATGAAGATGATATCCATGTAGATGATGACATTATCAAAACTGATATCGATGAGGATGATGATGATATGACCAATCCTTAAAATTTTGAATCTGGATCAGATGATACAGACAAAGAGTTGGATGAAGAAGAAGATCAATGACATTGAAATGTATAAGTTTTGTGATTATGTTATCTATTTGATATTAATTTCTTGATAGAATTATATTTGACTTATGTGGTTACATAATTAATTCATGATGCTTTTAATTTCTATGCCATTACATAATTAATTTAATGATGTACTTTTTAATGTTTGAAAGGTCAAAAAATTAAAAAATTTCAATATGATGTTAACAACCTTGAAATTAGTGTGTTTTATGTTCATGTGATCATAAAAGATTAAAAAGTCAGCTGTAGAGGTGGTTGTTCAGTGGTTGACGTGTATGTTGGTTCTTTTTACAATGTAACTAGGTTTATCTTCTAATCTACCTATGGAATTGACAATTCCAATCAAAGGCAGGTTGAAGGACCTGGACCAACTAATGAGGACTTTAAAAGCCTCCTACACTTCGGGCTCTACAAGACCTGGGAGGTTGATCCCTTAATGTGTTTACAACCTCTACACCATTATTATAAACAACATTAACAGTAGCAGAAGATCTCACTTAATATCTCAACACGATAAGATAATATCAACTAGAGTTGATTTTTCATAAGCAATATCAACTATCTGGAGTGTGAGATAACTAAACACAATCGATTGTATAAGATAGTCAATGATTTGCAATTTGTAGCAAGCTCTAGGCAAAGAAAAACAAATACTGAACTACATTAATAATTACAACTTAGATCAGTGCCATATATCTATTGCAGGAGTCAAATTCATAAGCATCTAGAGGTTTGTAAAAAATTTAATACATCACATATAAGATCCTTGACAATATTGCATTACAATTTCATCAGTATGCATTCTAACCTAGGACTACTTATAAAATCCTTATACAGCACATATCTGCCTATAATCCCATTCAAGCATTTTAATTAATTCCTTGAATTAAAACTAAAATAGAATCATACACACCACAATAGTGAGATGGATAAAACAACCCTTAGTTATTTCATTCAAACTTCAAATATGCATGTACAATGGAGAGACATGAGATCAAATTTTTATTTCAACTCAAATGCTAGTACTATTATACAACATTAAATCTCTATGAACTCAAAACCTAAATTGCATTTCTCTAAAACCATCGGACTTTACAATTCACTCTGCAACTTCACTTAGACTCGACAAAAATTATCTAACTTCCTAACCCATACTTCTGGCCTTGAAATCCTTCTTATAGAAAATGAAGGAGAAAACAAGCACCGGGTTAGAAAGTACACTTGTCACCAGTCAATTGGAGCACTTGGTGATATTCCAAAATTTGTTACAACATCCACTAGCTTGAAAAATATTCTTTTTCATCATATCAGCTAAGGAACGTTGATGCAAAAAACCACAAGAAAACTGCACCGAAAAAATCATCAACACAACACTAGAACCGTTGCAACCGCAACATCTAATCTGCCACTTGTTAGTAGTTCAATCCTTTTACTCCTTAGTCAAATATTTAGTTACCCAATTCTAGTACTCATCATCAGTCAACCAGTCAAAATTAATTACCTCATCCACTTTGTATTATAAGGTGTGTATTTTACCGCTACTTGATTCGCATCCCTTTCAAAAGATTCCAAAAATGAGCTGGTACTAATAATTTTTTCCATATAGCTCACCAACAAATCATAGTCTGAGTCATCACAAATTAAATTGATTTGACCATTGATGGCCTCACTTGCTTGATCCTGCCATTGTTGAAATGACCTAATTTTCCCCTACTCATCAATTATATCAAGTAACAATGTGTTACCCCAATCATTGAAATTCTTCGCCAGCTCCCTATTCTTCCTACTCAAGTCATCTAGTAAGGTCTGAAAACCTTGCAATGATTTTACTAACACATGAGTAGGCTTTAATGATTTGGGCCTATTATTTATATCAAACCTTGAGGTCTTATACATGATATCTAGATCACTAGCCCTAGGGATCCAATTTTCAATTATTGGTATCACTACTTCATGATCTCTATCAATATTCTTTATTGCTGCTAACAGCAAAGAATATAAAGAATGTATAGATAGAAATTTTATATCAACCTTTTCATTTAAATGCCTCAAAATGTATTGTTCCAATTTCCTTTTTTGCTTTTAAGAGATCCTCTCACTTTTCTTTTAATGATTCACACCCAATTCATCCAATTTTTTGCAAAGAGCTTTCTTTGTGGTCGACAAAGCTGCTCTATTTCTTCTTCAACTTCCTCTAAAGAAAGTTGAGGGCGAGTTATTTGGGAGATGCAGTTGAAACAATTGGAAGCGGAGGCACTACCACGGTGTGGAAGGTAGTGTATTGGTTCGAGGGAGCACTTGATGTCTTCCTAATGCCGCTATACCTAAACCTCTCCCACTTCATTTTAACTCAACATTTTTTTACGCATCTTGTTGTACTCCTCAATCAAAAGGTTATATTTTTTTGGTAAGCTCTTCCTTTGACTTCCTCCCCTTTCCGGCAGTATTTTGGGACGAATTTGGCCCATTCCGCGATCAAATTAGTGGCCTCCGATTAGTTGAGGGTCTCTGAGAAGCTCTCTTTATTATCAATCATCCCTTGAAATTTGGATTAATATCATAAACATTTGGTTTTCTCCCTTGTGGGGCCAATGCCCAAATTGCCAGAGTTTCATATTCCTCACTGAAAGCATAGTTTTTCAATGTTGCCTTGACCTCTTCTTCAGAGTCTTGAAGGGATTCTTAGACTTCATAGCTAGCATTAAAGGCTCTGCATGCAATGTCCCATTCGGGGCAAAATTAATACACCACGACTTGACTCACCGGTTTTCTTCCTTCTTCGGGGGTGATGTTCTTGAATTCTTCCATTAATTTGCTTTTTACCTCCTCATCATTCTCTTGAAATTAGGCCTTTTCGATTGCCAGTTCCTCTTCTCGCCTACATTTATCTTGATACTCTTCAAACTTCATCCTCCATACCAATTGCAAGAATACAAGAGTTTTTACAAATGTATTGTCATCTAAAAACTCCTTGCATGCCTCCATTCTTGCATCTTGTACATTTTACCTTTCATATCTAAATCGGATAAAACTAATTCAGCTGGCCTAGGAGGGGAAGGCATACCAACTTCCATGTCTTGATCAGTAACAATAATCTCATCCATCAGATCCTCCTATGGTTGATCAATTCTTTGGCTCTTAGGGCTTGGCTTGGATGGTGGTGATGAGG
>VDFB02197406.1:0-22854 GCA_007258455.2 Sequoia sempervirens | reverse complement strand
TTGAAATTCTAAGTGTACTCTGATCTTTCTAGAGATAGGTTGGTGGCATAGGTATGAAGTTTTAGCTATATAAAAGCTCATATTTGCATGTATTTTTTTAACTCATATTGAGAGTTTGAAAAAAAACAAAGCAACAAAAAAAAGAAACAAACAAACAAGAATGAGCTATTGTCTGATTCCTCTTGAAGTCATATTTTAGGGGTGTCTTTGATCAACTCAATTATATTTATAAAGTGTTTATTTTGTTCCTATATTATCCTATCCTCTGTGACAAAAAGTTGATATGAGTGATGAGAGATATGGAAAGACAAAACTTTATTTTCCTAACAAAATGGTAGGAAGTTCTCTTAAGTTTCTTCTCCCAGATTCTCAACTACTGCATGGGAATAATTATTCCACTTGGAAAACCAAACTCAAAACTCAACTTGAGTTTGAGGAAGTTTGGGATGTGGTCAATGGAACCACAACAAGACACAAAATGAATGCTGATGAATAGAAGAAATTTGATCAAGCTGATAGAAAGGAAAAATTGATCATTTTGTTTAGTGTGTCTAATGATGTTCAACCCTTTATCCACGACTTGTCTAGAGCCAAAGATGCATGGGACAAACTCAAGACGGTGTATGAGGCAAAGAATCAGAATCAGATCCTGAATTTACATAGCCAAATACATAGCCTAAAGATGAAGAATGAAGAACAATTGGAATATTTTCTCAAAAGGATTGCAGAATTGAGAGCCTCCTTACAAGCATTGGGAGAAACAATTGATGATGTAGTTTTGGTGCCTATTGTTCTATGGGCAATACCTTTGAGATATAAAGTTTTTGTGACAACCTTGAATGTCATAGAGATGACACCCACTTTTGAGAAGCTTGTGAATCTACTCCATAAAGAAGAATTTTTAACACATGAACATGAGGAGGAGGATCATGCCATGACCACTCATCATAAAGGAAAGAAGTCCATGATGCAATGCCCAATATGTGAAAGAGTTGGACATGATGTGAAAAATTGTTGGTACAATTCCTTCAAAAAAGGATCATCCAACAAACCATGTATAAAGAAGCCACTTGAAAGTAGCAAACCACAATGGGAGAAAAAGAACAAACAAAAACAACAAATCAATGTTGCTAAAGCCGAAGATTCTCCATTTGAGGAATACGTGCTTTCAGCCCCCACTTCAGAAGATGCTTCACAATCAACCTGAAAATGGTATGTGAACTCAGGTGCTACCAGATGCGGTCTAGCTACGTCACATACTAGAAGGATTGGGGGTACCACAAAACCAACCCACAGTCCTATATTGTGACAATCAAAGTGTTCTCAAGCTTGTTCATAATCCAATGTTTCATGAATGGACCAAGCATATTGAATTTGATTGTCACTTCATACGAGAACATGTTCAGAAAAACAACATTCAGCTCAAGTTCTGCTCCACACAAGAACAACGTGTTGATATCTTCACAAAGCCTCTTGCACATGTGAAGTTTGAAAGTTTTCAAGATTCTCTTATTAGTAATTTAAAGCAATAATGTAATAAGGGGGGAATGTTGGATATTCCATCATTGCTTCCACATAGATAGTGTTTGTTTTATGGTTGTTATTATTGGTATGTAAACTTAGTATATTTGTTTAGTTTGTTTATAATTTGTTGAACTTGTGAGTGTCAGATAAAGCACATGGTTGAAGTCATCCTCATGTATAAATATGTTTCCATAATACAAATGAGGTAGTTGATTACTCTGCAAATTATAATAAGTATATGTGAATTCAAACTTGCATCTCCTTTCACACAAACAATGTGACTGAAAGGAAGGGGAGATGAAGTTGTGGGATATAGAGCTAGAGGCTACTGACTTGGATGCTTCCACTTACCACCATGTTGCATATGAGGAGTTCAATATCCAACAACAACATGGGCACAATACTAGTGCTAGTGACAGTATCATTGGCACTACTTGTGATTCATCTAGTCTTTCTATTTCATCTAATGTCAATGTTGACATTGATATTGATGATTTAGTGAATCCATATGATGATTAAAACTTTAAAAGTGTTGTAATATTGAACTTGAAGTTTGAATGATGAATATTTATCATGCATGATTTAAATGATATTCAATTTTATGGTGGTTTTTTTGTTTATATGATGTTATGTGATATTCTAATCCTAATTCATGCTTCTAGGCTGCATATATGTGTGTGTGTGTGTGTGTGTGTGTGTGTGTGTGTGTGTATAGTTAATGCCATATCAACACACCAATAAAACATGACTTAGTGCACAACTATCAATCTAAATTTTTTGGGACCTTTTTGGACACCTCAACAAAATGCATTTGATGATGTGGCCATGAAACCTTAGTTATAAGCAAGGATTTTCCAAGTAAGTTGTCTTAAAATTTGGGAGTGATTTGAAATTTTAAAGTAGGATTTTAAGAAGCACAAAGTTAAGTTGCTCAACTATTAGGTTCTCTCCCCTACCACCCTTTCCTAAATCTTTCCAACTTCCCCCCTAAAGAAGTAAAAATAATTATTCCCCTTAATGCAAAAGTGTTGCCAAATATTATATTATCACTATTGGTTGCACTCAAATGGTAACCATTTTATTTTAAGGATTGATTATTTTAAATGGTAGAATCATATATATAATCACAAATGCACATGTCACCGCCCCTCTTTCTTTTGACTTACTATTGCACCAAATGCAAATAAAACTAAATATAGACTCTTTGTAGCATAGATCTTTAACCAAATGTGAGAATAAACTAGATGCAAATAAAGGAATAAAATACATACAAAGAACCCAAAAAAATCTATTTTTGGGGCGGCCTACAACCATCCATCTTTCTTTCTCTCCATGGTGGCTATTTTTTGTTTCCACTGTAGGTGTACCTACCATTGTAACACAAGAGGATAAAATTATAGACTAAAGAAAATAAGTCAAAATGATAGAGAAATAATAATTAGGTTTAGGGTTATATTCTTCCAAAGCTAAGTAAAGATAATTAGAAATTTGAATTATTTCTTAAAAAAATTAGTGATAGTTTAATATTGATCTTTTTGTTGCTATTAACAATGTTAAGTTCAAGATTAGCTGATTTAGGTTCTCGATGCTTAAAATTTTAAGAATCCATAAAATCTATTGCTTAAATAAGTTATGCAAACTCATACTTCATGCTAAAATTGTAAGTATATAGTTTTCTTAGATTGCATTTTGATATTTTTAGTAGGATAAGTAGTGCAAACTAAAAATAGCAATGTGAAAAAATTTCAAGATGATTTTTTTAAAGCATATTGCAAATTCATGATAGAGATCATTCTAGATTGTACTATATAAGAACAAGAAATATGCCATATGTTGTAAAAAAATACCTCTTTTTATTTGTAGTCCATCTTTTATATTACTAAATGAATTGGTAGAAAAGTATTATAATGTCTAACAAGAAATGATGATGAATCTAAATTGGAAAATACTTACATAAACTCATATACGCATCTCCCTATGGACTTAGAAAAAAATTATCTAATTGAATAACATGAATGTGCTTTCTTTTTCTCATCATAGAGGAAGCAAGCGAAAAAAATGAAATAAAATGCAATTGTTAATGTATTCCATTGCTTCTATAGTATTACAATGGAATAATATGGATGGTTTGAAACCTTCTATTAGAGTGAGATTTTCTTATATAGACATTTCCAACACATAGGAATAGATATAGGCCTTTAAAAAAAAGAAATCATTGGAAATTAAAAATAAATGGATGCAAAAAATACTATCCCTCACACAATGATTACATGACATGGATGAAGGATGTTGATGAAGAATATGAGGATGATGTTGAAAAAGAATAAAAGGATGATGTTGATGAAACATTGGCCCAACAAGTCATAAACCCATATGAGTGGGAGTTACTATCTCAAATGGGTCCAACCAATAAATTTAAGATAAATGAGTTAGAAATACTTCATAAATGAGAATTTGACCTTAACAATGCATGGAATGAATATAATATGCCCCTACATTAATGTGACATGGAACTTGTTAGAACTAAAAAAATCTTACATTTTTCACTAGCTTTCACCTACCTATCTCCCATGTACCATAGAAATTTTCCACACCTTAATTTCATGATCAATAAAAATTGTTAAAATTTGTGTGACAAGATCCATTTTACAACCCATGATAACTAATGATCCCATTAATTTTTCCTTTGGAATATAAGCATCTCTCTAATTGTTGTTGAGCAAGAGCTTTAAATGCATGTCTTTCCAATTAGAAAGTCATAGCTCTTCAACTTGAACCTTTTTTTGCATATCAGGAAGAGGTGAATCAAGTCACAACAATCAAAAACCCCAAAGATTATAGGTTTTCATAATTGGGAAGACAATGCCTATCATTTCATTGATGAAAGCTTATCAACAAGAGCAAGATAGTTAGAGCTAAGTTTTCAAATCATATTGAGTTCGTGTATCACGCCGATGGAAACCTCATCGGCAAGAAACATATATAATTTCACTGATAAAACATGAGAAAAATTGTGTTGGAGAAACATGTGCATTCGAAGTGAGTCCTTCAGATCTCACTGACCATATGGGTTACACTGATGAAGGATGTTTTTGGGGAAAGTCTCACTAACTTATCCAAATGAATGAAGCTATAGAAGAAATACATTGGGGAGATCAATATCATCGAAAAGGAATTTTGTTCTCTTAGCAATAGTACATGTCGGCCTAATGGTAACATAGAATGACCACTATTTATTAGAAAGACACCGGATGATGAGTAAGATGATTTCTAGTGGTCTAGACCATTTTGACATCTAGAAAACTTCATAATTTTCTCCCTGAAGTGATAGAAGTTGAAAAGAAAGAGAAAGGGCAGTTGTACAACATCAGTAAGATTATTAGATGGTCTTCTCGAATAAATATGAGAATCAAAGGGACACTTCACATCGAAACGACATTCAATTATGTCTTCATGATCAGTTGTGAATGTATAAAAAAAGGTGGCACCAAATAAAACACATAGATTGGCCTGAGACTAGAAGGGTTTCATCGATGTAATCTTTTTGTATCATTCTGACATTGAAAAATTTGAAAAACTTGTTACATTCATTCTCATAGGTGGACATTAATGGCCACATGAATGAAAATTATGTAAATATTTTCTTATTGAAAGGAGATTGAACCAAAAGAATTTTCAGAAGTTGCAGCAAGAAGGACATGAGATCAAACGGGAGTTGAGGAATTCAGTGCGCTCATAAAAACACAAGTAATCATACCAAGCTTCCTTGCAATGGATAAATTATAGTTCAATTCTACCACCTTTTAAGGAATTAGGAATGGAAGGTTCAAGTTTTGTAAAAACAAAAGGTAGGAAGCAACAGGGTGAAAGTAGGCAATCTAAAAGCAAAAAATAGAAAACTAAAATGGGGGTGGAATCCAAAACAAAAGAATGAAAATTGAACCAAGACCTCATTGATCAATTGCTTGGTTTAGGGCCGAAGGCCAAAAGTTCTGCACAATTGAGGGTTGATGTAGAAAGGTTAGAAGACAAATGTAAAAATATAGGTGATGTGTGGACCCCCATTAGGGGATATGAATTGTTCATGTTTCATTACTGTCGAAGAAGTAGGTTTGAACTAGTTTGCAATCCTTGGAATTTCAATTTGGGAAAGTTGGTTGTCCCTAATGTCTTTGTGAATGTAGAGCTCATAAAAATTCCAGCCACACATTATAATCCAGACCTTAAAGCTATTTGTAACCTGCAAGGTGAACCATTCATACATATATCCAAGACTGCACTTTGTGAAGTCTTCAACCTAGATGACACATGCGACCAACCTATTGTGCACAAGGATTTGGAGGAGTATTGGAGAATGGATACAACTTATAAAGGATGGAGATTACCATTACATAGGCCTAGGAAAGATTGAGATCTTGTTCCACTTGAAGATAATGATGGGCCTCCTTTTCATGTTGATTTGTTCGAGCCCTACCTGAAACATACCTACTTCTCGGTATGTCAAATAATAGGAACAAAGGCCTTTGAATTCATGTCTATAGGTCAAATGGTGATTGTTGCAGATATACAATGCCACAATGCAAGACCTTTTTATTATGCCTCACACATTTCTAGAGGGATAGACTCAGGGATAATGGCCATCAAGAATGAATCTCCTACACTGCATTTTAAATTCTATTCCCTTCTCATGCACATGATATTGTACTATGGACAAGAGTTAGGAGTGTGGCCAGAGGAACTAAGAATTACACAATTTGATAAGGATGATCAACCACTACCAGTGCAATTGTGGACTGATATTTGGGACAACAGGTTTATCAATTCTAGTTATGTTTATTTTAAGGAATATTTTGTCAAGATATTGTATAGGTTTTATAATCACCCCTGTGATTATTCATTGACTGATGAGATTAAAATATTTTTAAGGCCCAAGGATTTCAATGGACCACCAACCGTAGGTCAAAATTGGGGTGACTGGTATTGTTATATTGATTCAACCATGATCAGAGTGTATGGTTTTGAAGATACACCTTTCCTTTTACCAAAAAATGTACCAAATAGGATTACATATCTAGAGATTGTCAGGAAAATGGATTATTCCAATGTTATGAATTTAAGTGCATATGAAAAATAGTCATTCATACCTGGTACATTGTGCTTTGGAGATTTCACTATGGTATCAAAGGAAGGATATGATCTTATTTTGGATAAGTTATCACATTTCAATATGAAGAAGGATACACCGAGGAAGGGATTTGAACTTGAGGGTTATATTGGTTTTGCAAGAAAAAAATAGAATCTAGGTGGATATGATCATATACCATATTATCACAATGATATGATCAGGAACATGGAAGAAAGGGAGGTTGGATTGGCCATTGATAACTATAATAGAGAAATGAATTAGAAAATGAGGGAGATACAAGAAGCAGAAATGTTGCCCTCTGGTGATGAAGAATCTTCTGATGAAAGAGAACCCCAAGGTCAAACTGACAAGATCTAAACTAAGAATTGAAGAGTATTAATCTTCCAACAGAGAACAAGAAATTGAGGAATCATCTGACACAGATACTAGGCAATTGGCCTATAAGTCCTTTGTTTTTTATGATTAGTTTATAAAGTCTCCTGAATTTAGATCTTTCTTATACAAACAAAAAGGAAAAACAATAAGGGAATTAGTTGCAAACATCACACCTAGCAATGAAGGTTAGTTACTAAACACCCTGAAAATGGATGTGGAGAATGAGATGAACATGAATCCAAAGAGAGGAAGACAATTATTAGAGGAGTTTGGTGTGATGATCTTTCCTAGTTTGGATTTAAATTCTACTCTTTTTTTTGATAGTTTTCTGCATAATAATGGTGCTAAGCATAAAATCAGTCCAAAAGGGGTAACAAAAGTATACACTAGATCAAGATATAACCTTGATGAGAACTCTCTTATGATTTGGGATTTGTATCCCCCACATAAGAAATTTGTGATTACTGATACTGAGAAGGAATTTGGTCAGGTGATGACATTGAAAGTAGGAGAAATTGATCCTATGGTCATAGTTGACATTGGCATAAATGTAGCCAAATTGAACAAGGCTCGGATTCAAATGTTGATCAAAGAATGAGATATGTACACGATAAATAGTGAGAGAATGCTCAAAGAGAATGATTTCTTGAGAGACATAGTCAAGAACACATTCAAGGGATCCACTAGAATGTTAACTCAAGGAGAAGGTTCCAAATCAAAGGAAAAAAGTGAGGAATCACAAATACACACTCAAGTGAGCAAGGCCAAATTTGACACACTTTATGTAGTATTCCAAAAGAGGCACACTAAATTGATAGTCTGGATGGAAAATCTCTAGGTGACTCACTCCAAAAGTCACAATGCCATTCAAGAACATAAGAGGATAAATGACAGGCTTTAAGAAAAAATCCAAGAGATTCAAAAGAGAATCACTTCTAATACTAGAGCCATTACAACTATTGAGGACAAGGTGAGAAAACATAAGGATTATTATAAGGAGCTTCAAGCGAATGCCAGGGACTTTATTAATGCTTCAAAGGAAGGGGTGGTTGCACTGTTCAAAGATGATGGAGAATTGAAATACCAAAGTGAATGGATGAAAGAGTGTAGAATGATACTGCATGGATCCTTGGAGGTGATGCAAGCAAGGTGGTTGACACTTACTATCCAACACAAGACAACTTGATTCAATCAAGGAAATCTTCCCTTGAACACAAAACACTTAACTAGTCTCAAACCCTCACCAATAGGCTTCTATCCCTCAAAACACAACACTAGGACTTATCTTTTTGAGAAGGCCATACATTGGCCAGAAAAACATCAACAAAGACTCACCACAAACCCTAAACCAAGATTCCAAAAGGTTTCAAGAGATTTCTTCACAATACTATGGAGATCCTATAAAACACCCCTGAATGAGGCTACTTAATTAACCCAATTTAACAAAGGAAGTACTTCCTAAAATATTTTTTTCTACCAAAACTCCACAAAAAATCACTAATTGTGTATCAAAACACCAAATTCCAACATTTTTTTCTCAAATCTAAGGCTTCTAGATCATTGTTCCATCAAACCCTCCTTTAACATGCAAAACTTTAGGGTTTATTGAAAATCATATAACTTAGGCTTCTCAAACTAAATGAATGCATCCAACACCTTTCAAATTCCATACACAAACTCATAAATTCATTACACACACTTTTCTTTCAACATTTTATCAAAACCACATCTCAATACCTCTTTTTCACATGAAAAACACCATATTTGGCCCTAGGGCATCGCTCTCATTCATTAAATCTCAACTCCTCTACCTAAAAATGCATGGAAACATCTAAATTACAATGTTTAGGATCCATTCCATAAGAAACAGTAAATATAGAAAGTGGAATGGGTCATTTTTCCATTTTAGATGACTCTCAACCCTTAAATCTATGCAAACAGAGCAGTAACAAAAAATTAAAGAGAACTCTTACAAATCGTTATGGAATAGACCCAAACTTGCTTCAAATGAAAGTTAAAATCATCTACTATAGATTATTATGAGTTTCAAAACATGTCAGTGACTATACAGGCTGTACAAAATGAACAAAGCTCAGGAAAATAGAGTAAACACAAAAAATAACGTTGTATTCTTATTAGGAATCTTCAATACTTTCTTCAACAACCTGTCTTCGAGCCTTTGAGAGGATTTTATACACTTTCAAATAAAAGAAACCTTCCCAACATCTAGAACTAACCTTTGAAATTCTAGACTCTTGATATTCCTAACAAGTTGCAATTTTTGATAATTTGTTGCTTAACAACATTTACAATTTTGTGCAAATTTTCCATCTTGACACCTATCACTCCTAAATCACCCAATTACATTGAAAATGATATTTTTAGACCTTATTTAACAAAAAATACTTCAAACACCCCTAAACTACCCTTGACTCTTCCTATCAACCTTCAAGAGATCAATTTTTTGTCAATAAGGTGTAGGTTCTCTTGCACCATACACCCCCATAGGAAAAAACTCATGCCGCGTGAGTTGCATCTGATTCCAGTTTCTCCAAGCTTCATACATATTCCTTTGGTCTACAAATTTTCTCCACTAGTTCATACACACTTAACTTGTAATTTACCTTGCACCTTTAACATTCTTGACTATGTTTGCATAAGTATTTGTCTTTATCTCTGCCTTTTGACCTGCCATCTATCTTCCAAAATCTAATTGCTTTCTTTGACCTACACCTGCAAACAAACAATTGTCAGTGATCCTTTGATCTATCTTCCCTTTTTTTTCATACTTGCACTTGCATCTGCTTCTTTTTCCTTGTCCATTTTTTCTTTCACAACTTTTATTAGACTTCTTGTCTTGTTAGCATCTTGTACCCATGTACTGTCCTCATATCTCATTGCTCTCTTTGTACCATAAAATTTATTGACCACTATAACTATATATCTTGTTAATTTTGCAAACTCATTTTCACCTATAGGACACACAATGGTCCCAACCAAAACATTTTCACTCCAATTCTCTGTCATCTTACCTTTCAAACTTGATTCAACCTTCTTACCTATTGTCCTAGCATTATCATGCCTTGAATTTACTATAACATCTTCCTTTTTTTCTTCTTTTACATCCTTTACCAATTATTTCCTTCCACACATAATCACTTTTTCCTTACCTTTCTCATCTTTCACCAAAGGCGTTAAAACAAACTTGCACCCATCCTTCATTATTGTATAGGTGTTCTCTCTATCATCATATAAGGCTTTCCTATCATATTGCCAGGGTCTACCTAGTAGTATGTGACAAAAATACATGGGAAGAATATCACAAACTACACCATCTCTATAACCCCCAATCTGGAATTCAACAACTTCTTTTTCATTAACCAACAAAGATTGTCCATCACTCAACCAAGACACCTTATATGGAAACTCATGAGGAACTTTTTTCAAATTCAATTTGTTAACCATCTCACCTGACACCATGTTTTTCAATTGAGCCTGAATTAATAACAATTTTGCATACCTTTTTTTTACACTTACATGTAGTCTTGAAGAGGCTCTTTCTTTGCAATGGTTCCACCTCCTTTGCTGCCTTCAATACAATCTTCCTCATCATCAACATTTCACATGTTTCAGCAATAGCTCTTAAACTTTTAGAATTTGTGCTCTCACATTCCTCTTCTTGAACCAATTGTTCTCTCCTATCAATCCTCTTTTCACCACTTGATGAACTACCAACCTTTTCAGGAAATTTCCAAGATGGATGACCATATTCATTACAAGTATAACATCCTTACAAAACCATTATATTTTCTACCACCACTAAACTTGCCTCTACCTCTAAAACCTCCCCTAGTATCAACACCTTTCTAGTTACCTTTATTTGCTCCTTTTTGTTCTTCCAATGGCTGCTTTGGTGTAGGGATTTTTCCTCTCCCTCTTGATCTAGTAGCACCTCTTCCTCTCACTTCTTTCTCTTGCCTTCTTTTAAGCTTTTCTTCCACCCTAATTGCTAATTGAAAATATTCCTCAACAGAATTTGGGTTAGCAACAACAAGTTTATCTTATATATTAAATCTGAGACCACCTAGATATCTAGCCACCTTTTCAACCTCATCTTCATCCTTTCTTGACCCTATTCTTAATTTTTAAAATTCATTAGTGTATGACTTCACAAATAGATCTTTTGGTTTCAATCCTTGCAATTTATTATACAATTAAACTTCATAATCCTTTGGAAGAAACTTACCTTTCATTTTTTGCACCATATTATCCCAAGAAATAATCCTTGAATTTCCTTGCTTTCTCCTCTCTGCTTGCTCATAGTTCCACCATAAAAGAGCATGACCTTTAAGTTTTGTTTTTTCCACCTTCACTATCTGCTCATCTAAAATGTCTTCACTTTCAAAGTAATTATCCATAGTAGCAATCCAATCAAGTAATTATTCTTTATTTAAATTATCACCATACATAGGAAGATCAACTTTTACCTTATGAGAATCACCTTTCACTACTTTGAGCATCTTTACCATCTTATGATCTTTAGGTTCTAGTTCTTAATCAACATCTTCATATTCTTCATCATCTTCCTCTATTTCACTCTCTTCATTCTCATATCTTCTTTTCTTTGTCTTCAAGGCAGCAAGCATTGCCAATATTGCATTATGTGACTCTAGAAGCTTAGCATGCTTCTCTTTCAGATCTTGCAACTCTCTAACAACACCAACACCATTTGAAGGCATCTTCACCAAACTTGAATTTTCACCTTCCAATCACCTTTCTTCAAACCTACAAAAACCAATCAAATCACCAACAAGAGACCTTGTCCTTGTGCTCTAATACCACCTGATGCAAGCAAGATGGTTGAAACTCACTAATCCAACACAAGACAACCTGATTCAATCAAGGAAATATACCCTTGAACACAAAACACTTAACTAGTCTCAAACCCTAACCAATAGGCTTCTAGCCCTCAAAACACAACACTAGGACTTATCTTTTGGAGGAGGTTATACAATGGCCAACAAAACATCAAAAAAGACTCACCACAGACCCTAAACCAAGATTCCAAAAGGTTTCAAGAGATTTCTTCACAACAATATGGAGATCCTATAAACCACCCCTAAATGAGGCTACTCAATTAGCCCAATTTAACAAAGGAAGTACTTCCTAAACTCTTTGTTTCTGCCAAAACTCCACAAAAAGTCACTAATTGTGTATAAAAACACCAAATTCCAACATTTGTTCTCAAATCTAAGGCATCTAGATTGTTGTTCCATCAAACCCTCCTTTAACATGCAAAACTCTAGGGTTTATTGAAAATCATATAACCTAGGCTTCTCAAACCAAATCAATGCATCCAACACCTTTCAAATTCCCTGCACAAACTCAAAAATTCATTACACACACTATTGTTTCAACATTTTATCAAAACCACATCTCAATACCTCTTTTTCACATGAAAAAACACTATATTTGGCCCTAGGGCATGACTCTTATTCATTCAATCTCAAATCCTCTACCTAAAAATGCATGAAAACATCTAAATTACAATGTTTAGGACCCATTCCACAAGACACAATAAATACAGAAAGTGGAATGGGTCATTTTTCCATTTTAGATGACTCAACCCTTAAATTTGTGCAAATAGAGCAGTAACATAAAATTAAAGAGAACTCTTACAAATCTTTATTGAATAGACCCAAACTTTCTTCAAATGAAATTTAAAATCATCTACTATAGATTATTATGAGTTTCAAAACATTTTAGTGATTGTATGGGCTATACAGAATGAACAAAGTTCAGGAAAATAGAGTAAACACAAAAAATAACGTTGTATTCTTATTGGGAATCTTTAGTACTTTCTTCAACAACCTGTCTTCGAGCCTTTGAGAGGATTTTATACACTTTAAAATCAAAATAAACCTTCCCAACATCTATAACTACCCTTTGAAATTCTAGACTCTTGATATTCCTAACAAGTTGCAATTTTTGATAATTTGCTACTTAACAACATTTACAATTTTGTGCAACTTTTCCATCTTGACACCTATCACTCCTAAATCACCTAGTTACATTGAAAATGGTATTTTTAGACCTTATTTAACAAAAAATACTTCAAACACCCCTAAACTTCCCTTTACTCTTCCTATCACCCTTCAAGAGATCAAATTTTTGTCAATAAGGTGTAGGTGCTCCTGCACCAGGAGGCAACCAAGAATGAGGATTTAGTACTAGAGGAGGCCTATGATCATTTGGAGAAGATGATATTCATGGAGATAGATATGAGGAATGATTCAGAGGATGTTGACACACACTTGAGTCAATAATATTTAGATCATATAACACAAGTTCATTTGTGGCTCACTAGAGCTTAATTGTTAATGTTTAATTGTTGTTAATTTCAAAAGACACTTATGAAGAGGTGCACCCTCTTCAAAAATATTGTTATATAAGTTGGACATGTGATGATTAAAAAGAAAGCGGGAATAGGGAGATAATAGATAGATATACAAAATATGACTTTCATAATATTTATCATATATCTTATACTGTAAAGGACCATGATGCATGCACGAATTTTGACAGAAATCAATAGAAGATCTTTGATGTTCGACTTCATATTGGTGTCAATTATTTGTTGATTTAAAGAAATTATTTAGCTATCTCCACATTGTTATTTCTTTGTTATTTGAATTTGTGTATCCAAGTTGATATTCAATTTCATCAAGACACATTTGTTGTTATTGTGTAATCAAGTTGATTGGTTTCCATCATAGAATTAAAATCATTTTAATTGATTACAGTAGCTTGGAAGTAACATTTGGATTAGTAAGAAGAGTTAGGTAATTGATAATATTATCATATTGTCTCCAACTTGATGTTATCTTGTTATTCAATGGAGGATATACTTCATTTGTCAATACACATTTGCTATCATTATATGATTCTTTTAATTGGTTCCTTCAAGGAAGGATTAAAATACTTTTAATAAATCACAGTAATCTAATAGGATTAATAAGTAGAGTCTATCAGTCACATTCTTGCACATTTATACAAAGTATAAACAAACCTAAGTGCCAAACAATCATAACTATAACCAATAATAGTCACCTGTCATAAGTCTTCATTGACTTCACTTACCCAATAAGAACTAGTCCACCTCATATTTCATTATACTTTACTTATCAACCTTCATATTCAAAATTTCCAATTATCACATTAGGATTAGAAATAATCAACAAGTCATCATCTATCCCACACTTTATGTCATTGTGGATAGATCCACAGAATTCAATCAAGTCACACAATCTACTTCATCTATCAAGGCCTACCCGCCTAGGTTTAATAGAGCCTGAAGTGTAGGGAGTCATCAACCACATAGGTTAACTCCATTCATTGGTTCAAAAATGTTGCAAGTCTAATCATAGAGCTTGGAATCCTCTTAGGATTTTTAACCTGCATTTTTGAGATCCAACAGAACTTCAATTCATAATCACAATTAAGTCATGCATCCAACATGCTTTCTCTTCCTCATCATCCACTAAACCAAGCTATCAAATAGAACAAAAAAAATAATTTGCATGAAGCACTATTACTCAACACTATAGGGACTAATGCTTGAAACAACCTTTATATATCATCATTCAAGGAACAATACACATCAAACGATCATACTTAATTTATTGAATCAAGAATGTAATTAAAAATTTAAACATAGACAAGTAAATCCTATGGCTTACCTTCTACTTATAAAATACACATAATTCATAATCCATGCAACTATTATAATCCTAATAAAAAATGCATCCAATATAAAGATAGGCTCTTACACTATTCTAAGAAAAAATATGGAACATTGAATACATCCTCGTAGACAAGATGAGCTTCATAGTCCCAAATATATTACTAACAATAGACAACTACCTATACAATTCATTCCCCACCAAAAAAACTAATACTTTTGATGTGTATCAATTATCCTTATTGGAGACCTAGCACAACTACCACCTATCACGGATAAACCTATATATGCATCACACTCAACTGTAAGAATGTTATGGAAAATATTTACCACAATTTTCATGTTAGAGAATATTTTATCAAAAAGGTGATAGTCATATCCAAAAATATTTGTTTCATATTGCAAAAAACACAATGAAAAATAAATGCAACATGATTATGAACCACCAATAAATTGCACAAATAAATCACTAGTATAATAAAATGAGAATAATTTAACATCTCCACACATTTATTTTCCACCAACTTTGTCATGCTACATAATAGAAATATATTAAAGCTATTGAAACTTCTATTAGCACTTAATTTAGTACAAAATACATAACAAAAAGTGAACATGATATTGAGGATGACCAACTCCAAAAAAAGGTGCTCCTATGCATAGGCAAAATGGTAATTCTACATTGAACTTGTGGATTGAAGTTGGCCTTGCGAATAGATCTTTAGGAGAATTCAAGGCTATTATTTAAAATCTCAGCTTCAAACTCCTATACTTTCCAATTTACATTGTAGTTCAATTTGATACCTTCAATGGTCCAATATGGGATAGGGAAAGACCAAAGAACATACCTTTGATACTTTAAAATCATCTTATGATCTTAACTAAATTTTGAGAGGATATATAGTCACCCATCCACAAAACATTTCACAAACCAAGTTCTTGGAACTAAGAGATACTTCACTAGACATAACCTCCCCCATAATCACACACCCATATATCATTATAGTCTTACATGCCCATCACACACTTGCAAGCCAAGAAACAAATGGAGCAATGCTTACCTTTTACTACTAGAATTCTTAGATATGAATACCATGATTTTGGTAACTTAGGACTACCTTTAACCCAACCTAATCCATAAGAACAACAAGGTGAACAAGAACAAGAAGTCATGATACCACAACCTAAATTATCCACTAGGTTTCAATATTTCATGAATAATTTTAAAAATATGGACGTGATCAATAGGGTAATAGACCTAAAAAAATATTCCATCCTTGAAAAAATCATAAAACAAGGCATAAAACTCCCCCCTAATTTTGATGTGTCTAAATAAGGATATATTGTGAGACAAGAAACCCTTGAGCTAACTTTTGAGAATTCATGGGTAATTTCTATTTGTATGAACCAAACCTTGGTATTAGTGTAGTGGTTTAAATTATGCATACCACACCCCCTATAGTTTTCATACCTACTAAACCCATCATATTTCATGGTCATAATCAAATTCCCACCTCACAAACTCAAATTACCATACCATTGGTTCCCAATCATCCCACTATACCATGAATTTTTGTTCATGTTCCTGGCTTCATCCCATTTATTAACCCATCTATCTTTTTTTCTCTTTACCTATACCATCTTCATCCCCCGTAGTACCATCTCAACCTCATTCCAAACATTATGTACTCACTTCATCCTATGTTCCTCACCCATCTTCATCATACATCACCCAACAGTCCTCTTCTTGCATCCCCCAATCATCCTCTTCTTACATTCCTCAAGCCACTTCCTCTTACATCCCATAATTCTATGATTCTTACCTTCCTCAAACATCCCAACTACTTTTTTTTGGATTGAATCACACCCTTGAAAAATTATTAGATTAACTCTCTCTTAAATTAATATCATGGAACACTCCTAGGCTATGGGTTACATGTATATTGGAGTGAATCTAAAGGTCTAGTTCTCTCAGTGTAGCACCTAAAGATTAACTTTCTCTACTGTTGTTGCAAGGAAAAGGGATAGAAATTGACTAAAATTGAATTTGTAACTGAAAAAAGAGGTGATACACTAGAATGCTTAGTGACTTGCACTTGCTTAAACATACATAATGCACAATTAAAGAACCAATACACAATACACAACTCAAGATTTGACATATTTATTTTGGATAATGCTAATATTGAAGAGATTGAATTAATAACTTCCACAAGTGAAAATATGAGCACAATAATATTTCTATAAATTTACAAATAAGAGTGTAAAACACAATGAGGAACCTTGCATATATAGGAAATGTATATGAGGTAGAAAGTGTTAGATGCATAGGAAAACTAAGAGGGAGGGTGAATTAGTTGTACATTAAAACATTCAATCCTTCATCAACATTCAAACCCTTGTTAGCCTTTAAACCCTTGTGAGGATTAGCTCACATATATATGAATAACAACACCGAATATGTTCTGACTTAAACTTTTTCCTCTTTTGCAAGATTACCTTAAGATTAGGGAGCATCTTGGTGGGTGAGTTATTTACCTACTCAAAGGGTAGAGGGCCTGCATCTCTAATGATGAGATCACACACCTACAACATGTTGGTCTCTAGCAGGTATACATTATGCTAGAGATGTTATATCATGACAGGATGTTGATGGCTCTCATGGAGAGGTGGGATGCCACCACATTGAACTTCCAACTACCGATAAGAGAGATGATTGTGATGTTAGAGGATGTCCATTACATCCTTGGCCTTCCCATCTATGGTTGATAGGTGGATTTAGATGAGATGTGCTTGAAATGAGAGTGATTTGAGGGTGTCTGCTACTGCTCTAGCTAGATGAATGGAGGGGACAGGATTAGGCACATTTACACCCATTGGTTCGAGTAGGCTCAGAATATCACACCCCTGCTACACCGAGTCATGGTGGTCACCATGGCCTCTTGAGTCACCATAGATAGGTGAGGCTCTCACTTGCACATACCATTTGCGAGATGGTGGAGCATAGGATGGTGTTTGCATGGGGGTGTAGCATGCTTGCACATTTATAGCAGGAGCTCAGGAGATACATGCATTACAAGTACCAAAGCCTCACCACATGAACATTATTGCAGGTGTGGGATTTTGCACACATCATATGCATGAGGCCAACTAGCTATTCTTGATTGTGGGATTATACAATGCCCATGGCTCACTGGTATGAGATTTTGTAGTAGTGGCAACATGGAGATCTACAGTTTTGGCAACTACAATTTGATACTTTGACATCAGATTGGATTAAATGGAGGCCCCACCGGTTGTTCCAGTGAATAGATGATGGAAAGTTCCTTCAGAACCTACAGTGCAACCATTTTATTTTGGGACATACATATTTTGTGATCATGCCATATTACTAGAGCTAGGTCATGTAGTAGTATGGTCATATTTAGATCATTCCCCCCACACTCCCCACATACACTTGATTTGTTTAGAGTGTTACACAGATAGGGGACCATTCACATCCCATTATTGTAGATGTCGTCCCTTCGGACAATAAGGCTAACGACCGTGTTCTACTAGAGATGGGCTTGATAGATAACATCGGGGTGGCAAGGGGATTTCCAACATGGTGGGTGTCACACTGTCCAACACTAGTGTTTCTGATGGATGCCCCCATGGGGATCTCAACCTTTAGGGGGACATCCTTCCACAACCACTGGGGAAAATACATCGAGGTCGAGGAGGCGAGGGAAAATAGGAGTGACATCATTAGCAAGAGTAGCAAGAGTAGGTTGAGGAGGTAAAAAAAATGATGTTGAGGCTGAGGTGGCAGCGACGGATATCCTCTCCTCCATCATCCATTCCAATCTCATCAACAAAACCAATACCACCCATCATCCCAATGACATCCCTAGCATCACTTGTAGCAGCCTCTGATTTTGGTGGCATATATAGGACCTAGCATCACCCCTCCCTCTAATTCATACTGGCAGCTTGGGGATCTAGGTACAAGAGTCAATCATTCTATTTCATTTTTTGTACTTTCACTTTTCATCTCATGTATATGTGCTTTTAATTTTAATCTTGTATTTATACATCTCATATACTGATATGCATCTCTCTATGATTGCAATGGATACACAGGGATGAACTGAGTTATTTTCCCAATGCATATCAGAGGTGGCCCCTGTCGTGCCCATCCAAGGGTCGGTCCTAGACTCCTACTGGCCATTTTCAATGGGGAAACATGCTCATATTTTTGAGTCGGTAATGTGCTTGAGGACTACTTATGAGGAGGGGTGCATGGATATTATACAAAGGACTATCAACACCACCACCATATGAGGATAGAGGGATCAATTTTTGAGGGAGATATAAGTGGCCCTAGTAAAGTGATATTCGATCGTGATGAGGGCCTATAATGTCAAGAAGGTATGTGATGCCCTACAGAGATAGCTCGATGATCTCATGGGGCAGCCAACAATGGTGATCCTGACAAGTGACCAATAGCTGTAGTACGAGCTCATTCAGGCTGATACGCAAATAGCCTCCCTTTAGGGAAATATTAGGGGGATGTGCACGACCATGTCTATCTCGCTATTACATTACACTCAATTAGTCTCTACCATGCAACCTTGAACTCAACCATAGCCACATCCATGGCTAGAGGGCTTCGAGAGTCATATAAGCTTAGATATCCTCTTTGTACACCATTTTTGTAGTTATGACACATATTTTATAGATCAATTTTTATATATAGACACTGATACGTAAATATAATAGCCACTCATTTTTTGACGACATTGGCATGATACATGTACATGACATTGATATTTATATATATATATATACATGAGATACTAATTTTGATATTATGGCATTCTTTATTTGATGTGTACATTCCCTTCTTTCATGTATGTTGATGCTATGGATTTTATATGTATGGATGTATGTTTAGATTAGATGTAATCATGATTTAATAGACACACATGGATGTATGTTAATTAAATACAATGATGATCTAATTTCCTAACCAAAAGATGTAATGTAATGCATGGATACATAGCATAGTAAAACACACACATGTATGTCTCTCTCACACACACATGGTTACATCATAACATAGTTTTTTTTTGCAATGTGTTAATGAAGGAATTTCAAAACATGCAACATTACAACTCCTAGAGAGTGAACATTGCACATATTGCACATAAATACTACACATAGTATTGGTGAATATGCATTGCATTATACAGTTCTTTTAGGGGCATTAGATCCATGGATGGAAATCCATATGCACTAGAACCATACAAAAAGATGAAAATGTAAGGGCCTAACCAATTAGGAATAAATTTTCCCCTTTGATCAGGTAGCACATTTACATTTCTCTAATTCTCATAGAGAACCAGGTCACCTACCTTGAAGGTTCTAGGGAGTACATTTTGATTATATTGTCTAGATAATGATTTTTGATAAGCTTTAAGATGGTCAAGGGCCTATAATCAGTGTTCATCAAGAATCTCAAGCTAATGCAAACAATTAGATCAGTAACTCTTGTCATCAATTAATCCTTTAAGGGAAACCCACAAAGATGGAATTTCTAACTCTAAAGGCATGATAGCTTCGGTACTATACACTAGGTTGTAGGGCATTGTTCCCATCACCATAAAAACACTTATGTGATAGGCCTACAAAGCATATGTTAATTGAATATGCCAATCCTTACCATGTTAGTTCACCATCTTGCAAAGAATAAGCTCAAGAGTTTTGTTATACGCTTCTGCTTGGCCATTAGATTGAGGATAATATGGTATAGAAAATCTATACTGAATGTGGGAATTCTCCAAGAATTGCTTTACTTCCTTGTTCTTGAATGGTGTACCATTGTCAAAGACAAGCAGAGGAGACAATTAGAAGCAAGAAGTGATATTGTTGAAAAGGAAGCTATAGATAGTTTCAGTGTTCGTAGATCAAAGCGGATAGATTCAACCCACTTTGTGAAGTAATCCGTAGAAGTGATAATAAATTCATGTCCTTTAGAGGAAGAAGGTGATATATTTCTAATAACATCCAACCCCCATTTCACGAAAGGCCAAGGAGAGGCCTGGTTTTATAACCCTTGAGTAGGAGTGTGGATAAGATGATTATATTGTTGATAATGCGAGCACTTCTTAACAAAATCAAAGGAGTCTTGTTCCATCATTTGCCAAAAGTACCACATGTGGATCAACTTTCGCACTAGGGATTTATAGCCAAAGTTTTCACCCTGGGAACCTGAATGGGCTTCCTTAAGGGCAAGGGGTATTTCCACTTTAGTGAGACATCAAAGAAGTAAACCATTGTAAGATTTTTGATAAAGAACATCTAATAGGACAACATAATGAAATGAAATATTTTGTATATGAGTGTGATCATTTTTTGTCACATCATCGGGAAAGTTTTTAATCTTCAGATAGTTGTAGATGTTAGAATACCATTCTCCCGAATTCATGTGAGAACACACGAGAGTATTGGATTTAGGTTTATTGGAAACAATAGGAGATTGAAGAACGTGAACCACAAAGTGGTATTCTTTCATATTCTTATCTGAGGGTACCAAAGAGGAAGTACTTGCCATGGAATTTGCATTTTGGTTTTCTCTCCTAGGGACACTATCTATTGTGAAAGAGGAGAATCGATTAAGCAAAGACAAAGAAAGGTATTGAGACTGAGACAACTTACTTTGCTTAGCTTGACAAGCTCCCATAATTTGATTCACAATAAGCTCAGAGTCACCATGTATACAAATATTTTGTATCTTTAGTGTGATCATGGCACACAAGTCAGAAATAAGGGCTTTGTACTCAGTGATGTTGTTGGTGCAAGTAAATTCCAAGTGAAAGGAGAGAGGTATTGGTTTACCTTCAGGTGAGATTAGGACCAAGCCTACTCAAGATCTAGCCTGACATCTCAAACCATCAAAATACATCTTCCACAAAATATCAAGATTGATTGCGAAAATATCCTCATTAGGGAACAAGTCCAAACTTGGGAAGGAGTGAGATAAGGGAGCGCCCACCAATTGATCATAAACCTCTTTGAATTTTATTGATTTATGAGTAATGAACTTTATTTCAAACTCAGAAAGCAACATTACTTCTGTAAACTCCTTACTATGAATCACTTAACAATTGTTAGATTCACCAGGATACAGATTTAAAATTAAGATCGTAACTGACGATGCTTGTGAATTGAGCAAATAACCACATAAAACATAGGAAAGTAAAGAAGCTGATAGAATCATACACCAAGAAAAGAGAGACAAAGATTTGATTACGGAGTTCACCAGATTCTGGCTACGTCTCTGGATCCGCAAATAAGCGTGATCAATGCCATTACTATGATGCAACTTCTTTTACATCACCATGGTCTTTCACTGAGTTACAATCTGCTTCCCACTGAAACACTGTCTTGACAAGAACTTTCTAGCACCCTGCCCGGTCCTTCTGTCAGCTTTACAATGCTTTCAAACAATGAAACTGCAACTCACATTCTCAACAAGAGTACAAACATGCTCCACTAAATTCCTATCTCTCCACAAGAGACCATTTAGCTTGCTTACAAGAGAAAACTCTCACTTTCCCAAATCCCTTTACTAAGAGCAACAAAAAACTCTCTAAGAGCTAAGGAATGAGAATACACTCTTCTCCTGCTTTTACAAGGAATTTCCCCAAGGAAAAGACTCAACACTCTTCAAGTCTCCTAAACCTTGAATACTAAATCCCCTGAATTCTGAATCTCCGAATGAAAAGTACTCTCACCATCTTCCTTTATATACATACAATTTTCCTAAAAAGGCTTAACAAAATATTAAATGAATAACACCCTTTCACATGTCAAACAACCTTTTTTCCAACCCCTTTTGGCATTTCGAACCACTTTTGTTTTAGTGGTTAGGGTGTTGTTAGGATTTATAGGCCATTTGTTATGGCTCGGCCAACTATTCTCTAACAAAATCAAATAGACACTATATATATATCGAAAGGTATCGGTGGTCTGTTGGCGGTACAGGATTTTGGGCAACTGCGTGGTCGGGGGTTCAAACCCCACC